>QRFJ01006440.1:0-49740 GCA_006176705.1 Cocos nucifera | reverse complement strand
GGTCCACCTCCTGTTCCTAAAAATGTTGCAAGGGTGCAAAAGGATCATTGAAAGGATCTCTCCCCATTACCTTCTATTTAAGAATCGGACACTTTCAATCCCTCGCGGGGTTCTTCACCCATGTCAAAACGAGGTTCACCTCCTGTTCCTGATATAGTTGGTTTTTTTCTTTATTAAGATGAGGTCTACCTTCTGTTCCTAATAAGATTGTCAATGTTAGATATGTGTGCCCTAGAAGCCAGAATTGGCTGACTCTTGTAATACACTTCTAGGGGCAAAATTATAATTTTAACTATAAATAATAAAATAGATTATTTTCTATCACAAATGTGTATTTAGTGTCTATGATACATCCCTTGAGTTAATGGTAATGATAATTCTTATTTTCAAGAGTTAAAAATTTAAGACAAGAATTTTCATTATTAACTCATAAAATACTCCTGACCGTAGGATCATCATGAGGATGGTGATTGATCCAAAACGTTAGTATATAATTACTTTTTTATAGTAGATGAATCTTGAGTCTATAGTGTGGAGACACCAGAGCGAGAGTACGGGTCCTCGTTAGAGAATGAGGGCACTAAGCGTGACCACCTCGAGCAGTCATAAGGAAGTCTACCTTCTCGTTGATGACTGACTAGAAGCTACAGTGGTGTGTCTGATTCTTTGACCTGAGGTGCATCGATAGTTCACCTTGAGGGTATTATAGTTTAACTACACCATGACTCGATCTCCTAGCCATTCAAAATCCTGAGGTGTATGTTGTCTATAACATGTTCATTATAGGAATTGGATTGCACCAAGTGAAAATCTATCTACCTCGATAGAAGAGGAGCAGCCCTATGATGATCTTGAGAATCAAGTCCATAAGCCTATGGCCATGGTAGAGAGTGAAATAATAGAAAAAATTTCTGTTAAGATTTTCACATCGAACTTGAAATGAATGATTAAATCATATGATAGAAATTAGGGTTTGATAAGTTCACATTAACCCTAATCCGATCGGGGCTCAAGATAAAAGAACTTAATCACATAGGTAGCTACACCGAGAGGTTCATTTTCAATTTTGATGGGTTGCCACCATATACTGCTAGGTGTCACTGATGAATTTTGGGAGCAATTAGAATGATTTAGATGATTGATCATTCTAGTTATCTGAAGCAGAAAAGTTCCGATCCATCGAAAGGAGTTTCGATGATGTCGATGATGGAGATCATGACATATCCCATTTGAAGGGAAATCCTAATTTTTCGGTCCAGGTTCGTTCAGATCTGATCAGATCAAGAGATATATTTCAAAAAATTTTCTCTTTGATCCATATCAGATCTGGAATATTTCAGATTTGATTCTTATTATTTTAATAAATAAAATAAAAATAAATTAAATCAAATTTAATTTACCTGATTTGGGTAATCCAATTATCCGTTGATGATCTTGTATGCAGCGGAAGGTTCTGGATCTAGCCACGCAAGCGCCTGGCCTCTACCGGTATCCACTCAGGCTGGATCTGGAGATCCTCTTCTTCTCTATCATGTCTCCAAAAATTAGATCTGGATCTGATCTGGAGGATCTTCAAAACTCCTTTTGAAGATCAGCAGTCGTCCTTTGCAGCAGCGCAGCCTTCTTGCTTTTGATCGCCTTTCTTTGATCTGGATCGCACCAACCAAAGATCCAAAACTATTTTGGATGTGGAGAGGAGAGGGAGAAGAAGCTTTGGCATGGAGGAGGAGAGGAGAAACAGCCTTGGGGCGTGGGGGACTTTGATCTCAATCATTATCTGAGTTGGGTGCAGGGTCTTATTTATAGACTACCTGTGATCCAACTCCTCTTATTCCCAACCAATCACAACCCTTTGTGAAATCAGATCTAAATCTGATTGGTGAGAATAGAGTCCCCTGGATTCCTCCTTAGATGGCACCTAAGACCAGTCAAACTGGATTCTTAGAAGAACTCTAATTGGAATCCAAAAGGGAGGTGGAGTCCTTGTCCAACAAGGACTCCAGGGCGCCTCCAGCTTGGGTGCACGCCAAGGGTGGCATGCGCCCTCCTTCTTGCTAGGTTTTGGCAGGGGGACAAGCCCCCACCAACTCTCCAATAGGTGCGTGACATGTGGTCAAAAGTCAAAGTGTCAATGGTCAATGTTTGACCAGTCAAAGGTAGACTTTTGACCAAAGTCAAAGAACAAGAAATGGCAGGTGAACCAAAAATGGCAGGTAATGTCTTACAAAATAAGACAACCTTTTCTGACTTGGACAACCTCCAGTCAGACCATATGAAGGCCTCTGAATTGAGCACAAACTCCTTTGGCTCAGACAGGACTACTTATTTATGATAGTAAAAGAAGAACGTTAGGTTCAATCGAGTGCTAGCACGATTTCCTTGAACCTAATTGAATCTCATTCAGATCAATTGAACTGGATCAGTTCAATTGATGATCACCAGATTCAAACCCTTGTTTGTGTGACCCAGTTAGGTTCAGTTCTGTATGGTAATGGGATATGTCATGATCTCTATCATCGACATCATCGAAACTCCTTTCGATGGATCAGAACTCTTCTGATTCGAACAGCTAGAATGATCGATCATCTAAATCATTCTAATTGCTCCCAAAATCCACCAGTGACACCTAGCAGTATATGGTGGCAACCCATCAGAGCTGAATGCGAACCTCTTGGTGCAGCTACCTGTGTGATTAAGTTCTTCTATCTTGAGCCCCGATCAGATTAGGGTTTAGGTGAACTCGTCAAACCCTTAGTCTTCTGTCATATGATGTAATCATTCGATTCGAGTCCAATGTGAAAATCTAAATAGAAACTCTTTCTATTATTTCACTCTGCCATGGCCATGGGCTTCTGGACTTGATTCTCATGATTATCATAGGGCTGCTCCTCTACCACCGAGGTAGATAGATTCCATCTTGATGCCATCCAGTTCCTACAATGAACATGCTATAGCCAACATACACCTCAGGGTTCCATATGGCTAGGAGACCGAGTAATGGTGTAGTCAAACTATAACACCCTCAAGGTGAACTGCCGATGCACCTCAGATCAAAGAACCAGACACACTACTGCAGCATCGAGTCAGTCATTGACGAGAAGGTAGACTCCCTAATGACTACTCGAGGTGGTCACGCTCAGTGCCCTCGTTCTCTAACGAGTACCTATACTCTCGCTCCGGTGTCTCCACACCGTAGACTCAAGACTCATCTACTAAAGAGAAGCGATTGTACACCAACCTTCCGGATCAATCACCATCCTCATGATGATCCTATGGTCGGAGCATTTTATGAGTTAATAATGATTATTCATGTCTTAAATTTTCAACTCTTGAAAATATGAATTATCATTACCATTAACTCAAAGGATGTATCACAGACACTAAATACACATATGTGATAGAAAATAATCCATTTTATTGATTTTAGTCAAAATTACAATTTTGCCCCTAGAAGTGTATTACAAGTGTCAGCCAATTCTGGCTTCTAGGGCACATATATCTAACAATCTCCCACTTGTCCTAAAGCCAATTGGCTACAAGTCTAAGTCCCATCTTCTCAAGGTGGGCTTCGATCTTCTGCTGGCCCAACGGCTTTGTAAGTGGGTCTGCCACATTATCTATGGAGTTGACTCTCTTGACCTCGACGTAACCCTTCTCGAGGTAATCGTGGATGAGGGTGGTATCACCATTTGCTTGGAACTCTTGGCATTACAGCTGATGCTTCCTTCGCAGCACCACTGCATTGCACACAAACAGCACTGCCAGATGTCGACTTTCGATCATCTATATCAGGACATGAAATCCGAGTCTGTGTATCCCTGGACTTGGAGTTCTCCATTACCAAAGACCAACATCATATCCTTAGTTCTTCTCAAGTACTTAAGGATACATTTCACAGAAGTCCAGTGTTCTTCACCTGGATTTGACTGATATCTGCTTGTGACACTCACAGCATGGGCTATATCAGGTCGTGTACATAGCATGGCATACATGAGGCTCCCTATTGCAGAAGCATAAGGGATCTTGCTCATGCGTTCTATTTCCTCAGGTGTGCTAGGGGCACATCTTCTTGGAAAGATGAATACCATGTCTGAAGGGTATTAATCCCCTCTTAGAGTTTTCCATACTAAACCTCTTTAGTACTTTCTCTATGTACATCTTCTGTGAAAGTCCTAGCATCCTATTCGGTCTATCCCTATAGACCTTAATTCCTAGAATAAAGGATGCTTCACCTAGGTCTTTCATGGAGAATTCCTTGGACAACCACATTTTGACTGTCGTCAACATGGGAATATCATTCCCAATAAGGAGGATGTCATCCACGTACAATACGAGGAAGACAACAGCGCTCCCACTGACCTTTTTGAAAACACATGGTTCCTCTTCATTTTTGATGAAACCAAACTTTTTGATCACATCATTGAAACGAGTGTTCCAGCTCCGAGATGCTTGCTTAAGTCCATATATGGACCTTTGCAGCTTGCAAACCTTGTGATCAGTATCACTGGATGTGAAACCTAGCGGCTGTTCCATATAGATATCTTCCTCAAGATATCCATTTAGGAATGCCGTTTTCACGTCCATTTGCCATATTTCATAATCGAAATAGGCTGCAACGGCAAGCAATGTGCGGATGGATTTTAGCATAGCCACTGGGGAAAAGGTATCCTGATAGTCAATGCCTTCGCGTTGACTATAACCTTTTGCCACTAGTCTAGCCTTGAATGTCTCCACATTCCCATCTGCACCAATCTTTCTCTTGAAGATCCATTTACACCCAATAGGTACTATACCTTCTGGTGGATCTACCAAGGTCCAGACTTGGTTTGAGTGCATCGAGTCAATTTCTGACTGCATTGCCTCTAGCCATTTCTCGGAGTCGATATCTGATATCGCCTCGTTGTAGGTTTTGGGATCATCACCATGAGCACCATTACCTACGAGGAACATTTCCTCTACTTCCTCTGAAATAATACCTAAGTATCTCTTCAGGGGGATGGAAAACTCTTTCCGATCTACGAGGTGGAGGAGGTAGTGTTCTTATTGGCTCAACCTGATTTGGTTCCAATTGGTCCTTAGCTCGTTCCACTTGTGAGACTTTCTCATCAAGCTTGATCTATTTTCCAATGCCGCTATCTTGAATAAACTATTTTTCAAGAAAGATGGCATGTCGACTCACAATCACATTGTGGTCTTCTGGAATGTAGAAATAGTATCCTAATGACTCTTTAGGATATCCTATGAATCGAGCTCTAAAGGACCTAAACTCTAACTTGTCCGCTTGTTGTCTTTTGACATGAGCTGGACAACCCCAAATTCTGAGATGACTCAGACTTGGTTTCTTACCGTGCCATATCTCATACGGTGTGGTAGGAACGGTTTTAGAGGGAACCCTATTCAGTAGATAAATTGAAGTTAACAATGAGTGTCCCCAAAGAAAATCAGGGAGGTCTGTGAAGCTCATCATGGATCGAACCATATCCAATAGAGTCCGATTTCTCCATTCTGAAACCCCGTTGAGTTGAGGTGTTCCTGGTGGAGTCCATTGAGAGACTATGCCATTTTTCTTTAGATAGTCTAGGAATTCCCGGCTAAGGTATTCACCTCCTCGATCTGATCGAAGAACCTTAATGGGTTTTCCAGTTTGTTTTTCTACTTCATGTCTGAATTCTTTGAACTTTTCAAAAGCTTCAGACTTGTGTCTCATAAGATACACATACCCATACCTAGACAGATCATCGGTAAAGGTAATGAAGTAGACAAAATTGCCTCTAGCCGGCACATCAAATGGGCCGCACACATCAGTATGTACTAGGGCAAGGAGATCTGTGGCCCTCTCCCCATGTCCAACAAAAGGGAGTTTAGTCATTTTGCCTTGAAGACAAGATTCACAAGTTGGATATGACTCGAAAGTCAATGGACTCAATAGCCCATTTTTCTCCAATTTGTTGATCCTATCTTCTGCTATATGACCTAATCTCAGGTGCCATAGATATCTATCGTTTGGACTATCCCTAGGTCGTTTGGCATTCACGTTTTGCTCGATAGTTAGAATAGGTACATCAATATGTAGCTGATAAAGACCATTAATAAGGAAACCATTTGCAATTTTATTTCTTTCATAAAGAATGTTACAATGGTCCTTAAAGAAGGTAATCACATAGCCTTCTTGTGCTAAGCATGAAACAGAAATCAAATTCCTGCTAGCTGCAGGCACATAATAACAGTCTTTCAAAACTAAGTCTAAACCAGATGGTAATCGAAGAGGGTATGTTCCCACGGCTACTGCAGCAACTCTTGCTCCATTACCGATGCGTAGGATCATGTCTCCATCCCTCAGCCTCCTGCTATCCTCAAGACCCTGCATAGAAGTGCACAGATGAGCACTAGAACCAGAGTCAAGCACCCAACTGGATGCAGAAGAAACCGTAAGGTTAGACTCAATAACGAGCATACCTCCAGAAGGACCTTCCTTCTTGTTCTTCAGGGTGGCCAGGTAAGTAGGGCAGTTCCGCTTCCAATGGCCGTCGCTGTTGCAATGGAAACACTTTCCTTTGACATCGGCCTTTCTTCTTCGGCTCTGCCTTCTTCTTCTTTGATCCTTCCACCTTTTGCTTTTTCACAGACTTCTTTTTCTTTCCATAAGACTTTCTTTTGGAAGAAGTCCGTTCCATAGCAAGAACTGAGCCTTTAGAACCTTTCATAGAAAGCTCAGCGGTAACCAGCATATTCATTAATTCGGCCAAGGAATTCTTGAAGTTTATGCATGTGGTAATTCATGATGAATTGCCCATATGCATCAGTCAAGGATTGCAGAATAATATCGTTCTGCAGGTCCAAGTCTAACTTCACACCGAGCTTCTCAAGCTCTTCCATGTCCTTGATCATTGTCAGACAGTGATCTTGGACTGACTGCCCATCACGCATCTTAGCCTTAAAAAGTCATTTCGTGACTTGATATTTGGCTGCGCGACTCTGTTCACCAAACATCTCCTGCAGGTGAGCCAACATTTGGCGAGCAGTCCCGATATCTTCATGTTGGCGCTGGAGCTCATCAGACATCGAGCCCAACATGTAATATCTGGCCTTATTATCTTCGTCTATCCATTTTTCCAGAGACGCTCTCTGTTCAATAGATGGACGGGCTGGTAAGGTGGGAGGGTCCTGGTCCAAAACATGGGTTAACTTCTCGAACCCAAAACTAATTTTGTAGTTCCTGAGCCAATCTTTATAATTGGGTCCAGTCAGTCTATGTGTGTCCAGGATACGTGCCAATGGGTTGGACGCAGACATTTTCCTGTAGAGAGTCAAAGATTCTAGTTAGATACTGTAATTTTGACTTGACCAATTTATTTAGGGAATTTTATTTTTAAACAAATTAGCTCCCACTATTTTCTCGGATCCCTACACTCCCTCTGTAGAGATGCAAAAATCTCCACGATTAATGATTTCTAGTGGGTGGTGCGGTCTCACCAACTGACTCATCACCTCACCTAACAGTTATTGGTGATGGGTTAGCCAATGAGTGAACAACTCTTGTTCAATGATTCTCTAATCATGGTGCACCCAAACTTGGTCTCTAATTCATGAATCTCACCGTATCCGAAATATTGATCCACTCCTTAGTTAAGTCAGACCCACCATTTGCATAAACTGGGTTCCTAATTGAGTCTCTCACCGTATCCGAAATATTGAGCCCAACTCATCCTCCAGCCCATAGCATCCAATGCCTAATAGACATGGTTGCATCTTCCCGGTGCAACTGAGCCACTGTATCCAGCCGAGAACAATCAACCCCGGGAAGGGCCCGCACATCTACAATGGTGGAAGACCTCAGACTTAATCTTTTCTTAGGGAGAATTGATTCAGGTCTCATTAAACTAGACTTGGCTTAGTCATAACAATTATGACTAACCTAGTGGCATGGGTTAGCTCGGATTATTGACCACCTCAGATCAGAACTGTGTCAACAGATATGGCCAGGTAAGTGAGACCGGTGGAAGGAATATGCCATTAACTCGTACAAGAATGCATTCAGGTCGAGTAGCTTCCAATTAAAAATCCAGTCGGTCGTATGTGCCAAACTTACCTTAGACACCAAATTGTTGAGCCAGAACCAATTGGGTTAGCCTACAATCCAGACTCTAACCTCTGAGCCTAATTAGGTCTTGCTTGATCGTGACTCGATCTTGACCCAGACTTAATCCTATTAGGCTGGTCAATTTAAGCATTGTTGATCCCATCTAACCAACTCTTGATTCGGTTTGATCAACCGCTTAGACCTAATTGAGCTACCCAAGCCCGAACCCAGTATTATGAATATGTCTTAGATCTAAAATTCTCAATTTTAGACCTAATTAATATTTCCATAATCTTAATTCTTTAATTAAGTAGGGTTCATAAACAAAATATGCACAATAAATCCTAGGGTTTCAGGATCTAGGGTTTTGCAGAAAGTAAGTTTTGGGTTTCTGATTAAGGACGAACACGCAGCACCCCTACACATCATAAGAACACCCCATCGAATGGGAAGAGAGGGCCTTTAAACCCTTCTTCGTTCTTATGACCGGACGGCCAAGAGGAACGCCTTAATCAGGAACATGCAATACTACAAAATAGTTTTAGATCTATATCATATATCTCATATACAAATTAGATCTAATCATGGCATATTTTGCATACATCTCATGTATCAAATCATGCATATTTTTAGATCTAAATTATCTCATAATAATCTAAAAATTAGATTTAAATTGATCTTATCAAAATAAACCCTAATCTAGATAATTATGTAGAACTATTCTACAACTAGTCTAGACATGCATCAATCATATCTCATATGATATTCAAAATTAAATAATTTTTATTTACTATTTTTTAGATGTTATTATAATACTTATAATATCAAAAAATAGTAAATAAAAAGATCTAAAATATGATTTAATCAGATTAAATCAAAAACATGCAAGACTATTCTATAGAACTATTCTATTCTAGAACTAGTCATGCATATCTTCTAATCTTAGATCCAAATCATTTAATTTTAATTTTTTCTGATTTCAGATCTGATCACATCTCATGTGACATCTAAAATCAATTATTTTTTAATTAAAATAAATTTAAAATTAGATCTAAATACTTTTAGAACCATGGCTCTGATACCAGTTGAAGGAAAATCCTGATTTTTCGGTCCAGGTTCGTTCAGATCTGATCAGATCAAGAGATATATTTCAAAAATTTTTTCTTTGATCTATATCAGATCTAGAATATTTTAGATCTAATTCTTATTATTTTAATAAATAAAATAAAATAAGATAAATTAAATCAAATTTAATTTACCTGATTTGGGTAATCCTATTACCCGTTGATGATCCTGTATGCAGCGGAAGGTTCTGGATCTAGCCACGCAAGCGCCTGGCCTCTACCGATATCCACTCAGGCTGGATCTAGGAGATCCTCTTCTTCTCTATCACATCTCCAAAAATTAGATCTGGATCTGATCTGGAGGATCTTCAAAACTCCTTTTGAAGATCAGCAGTCGTCCTTTGCAGCAGTGCAGCCTTCTTGCTTTTGATCGCCTTTCTTTGATCTGGATCGCACCAACCAAGCTCCAAAACTATTTTGGACGTGGAGAGGAGAGGGAGAAGAAGCTTTGGCATGGAGGAGGAGAGGAGAAAAGCCTTGGGGCATATGGAAACTCTTGATCTCAATCATTTCTGAGTTGGGCGCAGGGTCTTATTTATAGACTACCTGTGATCCAACTCCTCTTCTTCCCAACCAATCACAACCCTTTGTGAAATCAGATCTAAATCTGATTGGTGGGAATAGAGTCCCCTGGATTCCTCCTTAGAGGGCACCTAAGACCAGTCAAAGTTGGTTCTTAGAAGAACTCTAATTGGAATCCAAAAAGGAGATGGAGTCCTTGTCCAACAAGGACTCCTAGGCGCCTCCAACTTGGGCACACGCCTAGGGTGGCGTGCGCCCTCCTCCTTGCCAGGTTCTGGCAGGGGGACAGGCCCCCACCAGCTCTCCAATAGGTGCATGACATGTGGTCAAAAGTCAAAGTGTCAATGGTCAACATTTGACCAGTCAAAGGTAGACTTTTGACCAAAGTCAAAGAACAAGAAATGGCAGGTGACCAAAAATGGCAGGTAATGTCTTACAAAATAAGACAACCTTTTCTGACTTGGACAACCTCCAGTCAGACCATATGAAGGCCTCTGATTGAGCACAAACTCCTTTGGCTCAGACAGGACAACTTATTTATGATAGTAAAAGAAGAACGTTAGGTTCAATCGAGTGCTAGCACGATTTCCTTGAACCTAATTGAATCTCATTCAGATCAATTGAACTAGGATCAGTTCAATTGATGATCACCAGATTCAAACCCTTGTTTGTGTGACCCAGTTAGGTTCAGTTCTGTATGGTAATGGGATATGTCATGATCTCTATCATCGACATCATCGAAACTCCTTTCGATGGATCAGAACTCTTCTGATTCGAACAGCTAGAATGATCGATCATCTAAATCATTCTAATTGCTCCCAAAATCCACCAGTGACACCTAGCAGTATATGGTGGCAACCCATCAGAGCTGAATGCGAACCTCTTGGTGCAGCTACCTGTGTGATTAAGTTCTTCTATCTTGAGCCCCGATCAGATTAGGGTTAAGGTGAAACTCGTCAAACCCTAGTCTCTGTCATATGATGTAATCATTCGATTCGAGTCCAATGTGAAAATCTAAATAGAAACTCTTTCTATTATTTCACTCTGCCATGGCCATGGGCTTCTGGACTTGATTCTCATGATTATCATAGGGCTGCTCCTCTACCACCGAGGTAGATAGATTCCATCTTGATGCCATCCAGTTCCTACAATGAACATGCTATAGCCAACATACACCTCAGGGTTCCATATGGCTAGGAGACCGAGTAATGGTGTAGTCAAACTATAACACCCTCAAGGTGAACTGTCCGATGCACCTCAGGTCAAAGAACCAGACACACTACTGCAGCATCGAGTCAGTCATTGACGAGAAGGTAGACTCCCTAATGACTACTCGAGGTGGTCACGCTCAGTGCCCTCGTTCTCTAACGAGTAGCTATACTCTTGCTCCAGTGTCTCCACACTATAGACTCAAGACTCATCTACTAAAGAGAAGTGATTGTACACCAACCTTCTGGATCAATCACCATCCTCGTGATGATCCTATGGTCAGGAGCAATTTATGAGTTAATAATGATTATTCATGTCTTAAAATTTCAATTTTGAAAATATGAATTATCATTACCATTAACTCAAAGGATGTATCACAGACACTAAATACACATATATGATAGACATAACCCATTTATTGATTTTTATCAAAATTATAATTTTGCTCCTAGAAGTGTATTACAAGTGTCAACCAATTCTGACTTCTAGGACACATATATCTAACACCATTACCATACAAAACTAAACCTAACTAGATCACACAAATATGAGTTTAGATCTAGATATCATCAATTAGACTTATCTAGTTTAATTGAGTTGAATTAGATTCAACTAGGTTTAAGAAAATCATACTAGCATACGATTGAACCTAACGTTCTTCTTTTTCTATCATTAAAAGTTGTCTCGACTAAGACAAATATGTTTGTGCTCACTTAGATACCTTTACTTGGTCTGACTGGAGCTTGTCCAGATCAAAAAAGGGTTGTCTAAATTTATAAAATAAATTTGAGACAATACCTACCATTTTCCGTCACCTGCTAATTCTTGTCCTTTGAATTTGGCCAAACGTTGACCTTTGACCCTTGGACATCTACTCATGTGTCATGCACCCAAAGGAAAGACTCATTGACCAAGTCCACCTACCATTTGGTAGGTAGATGGAGGGTGCATGCCTAGGATGGCGTGCGTCCCATGTGAATAAATACTGGAGTTCCATATGGATGGGACTCCAAGTTGCTTGATGGACTCAACCCAGGTGGCGCCAAAGATTCTTCTTTGACCAGTCATGGCACCGTCTAAGGTGGTTTGAGAGAAACTCTAATCTGATTAGATCAAGTGATGTCATCCCACCAATCATATTTAGATCTGGTTGCACAAAAGGCCATGATTGGTCGGGATGATGTGGCACTACATGGCGCAGACAGGGTCTATATAAACCCTGTTTACGCCAACTTTCAGAGAGCTAGCCTTTTACCAACACCACAACCTCTCTCCCTCTCTTTCTCCATGCCATCTACTAGTCTTCTCTCTCCTCTCCATGCCCAAAAGGAGTTGGGCATGAGTTTGGTGCAATTCAGGAAATCAAAAGGCGACAGAAAAATAAGAAGGCAGCCCTGTTACAAGAGACAGCAACACATCTTCAAAAGGAGTTTTGAAGATCTTCAAAATTAGATTTAGATCTAATTTTTGAAGAAAAAAAAAAGAAGAAGATCTCCAGATTCTGTCCGAGTGGATACCGGTAGAGGCCAGGCAATTGCGTGGCTACTTTCAGAACCTCAAGAAAGCAATAGGATCATCATAGGGTAATCAGATTACCCAAACATGGTAAGATTAATTTAGATTTAATTTAATATAATTTTTTTATTTATTAGATTATAAAATTAAATTTGAAAAGTGTCAGATCTAATTTAGATCTAAGAAAAAATTTTTGAAATATGCTTCTCGATCCAATCAGATTTGAACGAATCTAACCCAAAAAATCTGATTTTCCCTTCAACTGGTATTAGAGCCAGGTTGCATAAAATTTATTTTGATCTAATTTAATCTAATAAATTAGTAATTTTATATATCACATGAGTTATGATTAGATCTAAAATTAGAAAATTAAAAACTTAAAATTAATTAATCTATATCTAAAATGTATGAGACACATAACTAGACTAGGAATAGAATTATTCTATGTGTAGTCTAATATAATTATAATTTTTATTTAGTTAATTATAATTTTAAGATCTATTTATTTACTATTTTTTATCTTATAAATATTATAATCAAATATAAAAATAAAAAATAAATTAAATTTAATTTATTCATATGAGATATGATAGTTGCATGTTTAGACTAATTATAAAATAGTTCTACAAAAGATCTAGATTAAATTTTATTTTATGTGATCAAATTTAAATTTAATTTTTTAGATGATTATGAGATAATTTAGATCTAAAAAATATGCATGATATGATATATAAGATGTATGCAAAACATATTTTAATTAGATCAATTTTTATATGAGATATATGCTTAGATCTAATTACTTTTGTAGATTAGTTGTATTTTTGATTAAGACGTTCCCCTAGGCCATCCAATCAAAAGAATAAAGTAGGGTTTAAAGACCCTCTCCTCGCATTCGATGGGGGGTTCTTATGATATCTAGGGGTGTTGTGCGTTCGTCCTTAATCAGAAATTGAAAAACTTATTTTCTGCAAAATCCTAGATCCTGAAATCCTAGGATCTTATTTATATATTTTGTTTATACATCCTAAACTTAATTAAGAATTAAGATTATGAAACATATTAGGTCTAAAATTGAGAATTTTTAGATCTAAGATATGTTCATAAAATTGGGTTCGGGCTTGGGTAGCTCAATTAGGTCTAAGCAGTTGATCAAACTGAATCAAGAGTTGGTTAGATGGGATCAACAATGCTTAAATTCACCAGCCTAATAGGATTAAGTCTGGATCAAGATTGAGTCATGTGAGTGATCGATCAATGTAATAGATCAGAACCCTCCCACCTTACCAGCTCGTCCATCCATTGAACAGAGAGCATCTCTGGATAAGTAGATAGACGATGATAACAAGGCCAGATACTACATGTTGGACTCGATGTCTGATGAACTTCAGTACCAACATGAAAATATCAAGACTGCTCACCAAATGTTAGCTCACCTATAGGAGATGTTTGGTAAACAGAGTCGTGCAACCAAGTATCAAGTCACTAAACGAATTTTCAAGGCTAAGATGCATGTTGGGCAATCAGTCCAAGATCATTGTCTAATGATGATCAAAGACTTGGAAGAACTTGAGAAGCTCGGAGTGAGGTTGGACTTGGATCTGTAAAATGATATAATTCTGCAATCCTTGATCGATGCGTATAGACAGTTCATCATGAACTACCATATGCATAAACTTCAAAATTTCTTGATCGAACATATGAACATGCTGGTTACCGCTGAGTTTTCTATGAAAGGTTCTAAACACTCAATACTTGCTATGGAACGGACTTCTTTCAAGAGAAAGTCTTTTGGAAAGAAGAAGTCTGCGAAAAAGCAGAAGATGGAAGAAGGAAAGAAGAAAAAGACAGAGCTGAAGAAGAAGGCCGCTGACAAAGAAAAGTATTTTCATTGTAATAATGACGACCACTGGAAGTGGAACTGCCCTACATACCTGACCATCCTAAAGAATAAGAAGAAGGTAGGTACTTCTGGAGGTATGCTCGTTATTGAGTCTAACCTTACGGTTTCTTCTGCATCTAGTTGGGTGCTTGACTCTGGTTCTAGTGCTCATTCATGCACTTCTATGTAGGATCTTAAGGATATCAAGAGGCTAAGGGATGGTGAGATGATCTTGTACATAAAAAATGGAGCAAGAGTTGCTGTTGTGGCCGTGGGAACATACCCTCTTCGACTACCATCTGGTTTAGACTTAGTGTTAAAAGGCTATTATTATGTGCCTGCAGAAAGCAGGAATTTTATTTTTGATTCTTGCCTTACATTAGAAGGCTATGTAATTAGTTTTCTTAAGGACCATTATAATATTCTTTATGAAAGAAATAAAACTACAAGTGGTTTTCTTATTAACGATCTTTATCAGTTACATATTGATCTATCTATTTTTAATTTCGAGCAAAATGTGAATGCCATAAAATCAAAATGAGCTAGGGATAGTCCAAATGATAGGTATCTATGGCATTTAAGGCTAGATCATATAGCAGATGATAGGATCAACAAATTGGAGGAAAATGGGCTATTGAGTCTATTGACTTTCGAGTCATATCCAATTTGGGAATCGTGTCTTCATGGCAAAATGACTAAGCTCCCTTTTGTGGGACATGGGGAAAGGACCACAGATCTTCTTGCCCTAGTACATACTGATGTGTGTGGCCCATTTGATGTGCCAACTAGAGGTAACTTTGTCTACTTCATAATCTTTACCGATGATTTATCTAGGTATGGGTATGTGTATCTTATGGGACACAAATCTGAAGCTTTTGAAAAGTTTAAAGAATTCAGACATGAAGTAGAAAAGCAAACTAGAAAATCCATTAAGGTTCTTCGATCAGATCGATGAGGTGAATACCTTAGTCGGAAATTCTTGGACTATCTCAAGAAAAATGGCATAGTCTCTCAATGGACTCCACTTGGAACACCTCAACTCAACGGGATTTCAGAACGGAGGAATTGGACCCTAGTAGATATGGTCCGATCCATGATGAGCTTCATAAATCTCTCCGATTTTCTTTGGGGACACTGTTTGTTAACTGCAATATACTTACTGAATAAGGTTTCTTCTAAAACCATTCCAACCACACCGTATGAGATATGGCATGGTAAGAAACCAAGTCTGTGTTATCTCAAAATTTGGGGTTATCCGGCTCATGTCAAAAGATAACAAGCAGACAAGTTAGACTTTAGGTCCTTCAGAGCTCGATTTATAGGATATCCTAAAGAGTCATTAGGATATTATTTCTACATTCTAGAAGATCACAATATGATTGTAAGTCGACATGCCATCTTTCTTGAAAAATAGTTTATCCAAGATAGCGGCATTGGGAAGCAAATCAAGCTCGATGAGAAAGTCTCATAAGAGCAATGAGCTAAGGACCAAAGGAAACCAAATCAGGTTAAGCCAATCCATTCACTACCTCTTCTACCTCATAGATCGAAAAGGATTTTTCGTCCCCCAGAGAGGTACTTAGCTACTATTTCAGAGAAAATAAAAAAAATATTTCTCGTAGGTAATGGAGTTCATGGTGATGATTTTAAAACCTATAATGAGACGATATCCGATATTGACTCCGAGAAATGGTTAGAGGCAATGAAGTCAAAAATTGACTCAATGCACTCAAACCAAGTCTAGACCTTGGTAGATCTACCATAAGGTATAGTACCTATTAGGCGTAAATAGATTTACAAGAGAAAGATTGGTACAGATGGGAATGTGGAGACATTCAAAGCTAGATTAGTGGCAAAAGATTATAGCTAGCATGAAGGCATTGACTATCAAGATACCTTTTCGTTAGTAGCCATGCTAAAATTCATTCGCACATTACTTGCTGTTGTAGCCTATTTCGATTATGAAATATAGCAAATGGATGGAAAAATGGCATTCTTAAATGGATATCTTGAGGAAGATATCTATATGGAATAGCCGCTAGGTTTCACATCCGGTGATGACGATCACAAGGTATGCAAGCTACAAAGATCCATATATGGATTTAAGCAAGCATCTCGAAGCTAGAATACTCATTTTAATAATGTGATCAAATTATTTAGTTTCATCAAGAACAAGGAGGAGCCATGTGTCTTCAAAAAGGTCAGTGGGAGAGCTGTTGTCTTCCTCGTATTGTACGTGGATGACATCCTCCTTATTGGAAATGATATTCCCATGATGACCACAGTTAAAATGTGGTTATCTAAAGAATTCTCTATGAAAGCCTTAGAGAAGCATCCTTTATTCTAGAAATTAAGGTCTATAGAGATAGACCGAATAGGATGCTAGGACTTTCATAGAAGATGTACATAGAGAAAGTGCTAAAGAGGTTTAGCATGAAAAACTCTAAGAGGGGTTTAGTACCCTTCAGACATAGCATTCATCTTTTTAAGAAGATATGCCCTAGCACATCTGAGGAAATAGAACGCATGAGTAAGATCCCTTATGCTTCAGTAATAGGGAGCCTCTTGTATGCCATGTTATATACACGATCTGATATAGCCCATGCTGTGAGTGTCACGAGCAAATATCAATCGAATCTAGGTGAAGAACATCGAACTTCGGTGAAATGTATCCTTAAGTACATGAGATGAACTAAGGATATGCTGTTGGTCTTTGGTAATGGAGAACTCCAAGTCCAGGGGTATACAGACTCGGATTTTATGTTCGATGTAGATGATCAAAAGTCGACATCTGGGAGTCTATTTATATGCAATGGTGGAGCTGTTAGTTGAAAAAGTTTCAAGTAGACAGTGATAGCAGATTCCACCATGGAAATAGAATATATCACTACATCAGAAGCTACAATGGAGGCATTCTGGTATGAGAAGTTTGCAGCAGAGATTAGAGTGATGCCATCAGATGCCATTCCTCTGTACTGTCAATAATAGCACCATAGCCCTTGCTAAGAAGTCGAGGTCTCACCAAAAATTCAAGCACATCGAGCGGCGATACCACCTCATCCATGATTACCTCAAAAAATATTACGTCAAGGTCAAGAGAGTTGACTCCGCAGACAATGCGGTGGATCTACTTATAAAGCCATTGATTCAGTAAAAGATCGAAGCCCATCTTGAGAAGATGGGACATAGATTTGTAATCAATTGGCTTTAGGTCAAGTGGGAGAGTGTTAGATATGTGTGCCCTAGAAGCCAGAATTGGCTGACACTTGTAATACACTTCTAGGGGCAAAATTATAATTTTGACTATAAATAATAAAATGGGTTATTTTCTATCATAAATATGTATTTAGTGTCTGTGATACATCCCTTAAGTTAATGATAATGATAATTCTTATTTTCAAGAGTTGAAAATTTAAGAAAAGAATTTTTATTATTAACTCATAAAATACTCCTGACCATAGGATCATCATGAGGATGGTGATTGATCCAAAAAGTTAGTGTACAATCGCTTCTTTATAGTAGATGAGTCTTGAGTCTACGGTGTGGAGACATCAGAGCAAGAGTCCAAGTACTCATTAGAGAATGAGGGCACTGAGCATGACCACCTCGAGTAGTCATAAGGATGTCTACCTTCTCGTCGATGACTGACTCGAAGCTATAGTGGTGTGTCTGGTTCTTTGACCTGAGGTGCATCGGCAGTTCATCTTGAGAGTGTTATAGTTTGACAACACCATGACTCTATCTCCTAGCAATGCAGAACCCTGAGGTGTATGTTGGCTATAACATATTCATTGTAGGAATTAGATTGCACCAAGAGGGAATCTATCTACCTCGGTAGAAGAGGAGCAGCCCTATGATGATCATGAGAATTAAGTCCATAAGCCTATGGCCATGGCAGAGAGTAAAATAATAGAAAGAGTTTCTATTAAGGTTTTCACATTAGACTTGAAATGAATGATTAAATCATATGATAGAAATTAGGATTTGATGAGTTCACCTTAACCCTAATTCGATCGGGGCTCAAGATAGAAGAACATGATCACATAGGTAGCTGCACCGAGAGGTTCATTTTTAGTTTTGATGGTTTGCCACCATATACTACTAGGTGTCACTGGTAGATTTTGGGAGTAATTAGAATGATTTAGATGATCGATCATTCTAGTTGTCTAAATCAGAAGAGTTCCGATCCATTGAAAAGAGTTTCGATGATGTCAATGATGGAGATCACGACATATCCCATTACCATACAAAACTGAACCTAACTAGGTCAGACAAACAAGGGTTTGGATCTAGATATCATTAATTGGACTAACCCAGTTCAATTGATTTAAATTAGATTCAATTAGGTTTAAGAAAATCGTGCTAACACACGATTGAACCTAACGTTCTCCTTTTTCTATCATTAAAAGTTATCTCAACTGAGTCAAATATGTTTGTGCTCACTCAGGTACTTTTACTTAATCTGACTGGAGCTTGTCCAGGTCAGAAAAGGATTGTCTTAATTTATGAGATAAATTTGAGACAATACCTACCATTTTTCGTCACCTGCTAATTCTCGTCCTTTGAATTTGGTCAAATATTGACCTTTGACCCTTAGACATCTGCCCATGTGTCATGCATCCATAGGAGAGACTTATTGATCAAGTCCACCTATGATTTGGTAGGCAGATGGAGGGTGCACACCTAGTATGGCGTGCACCCCATGTGGATAAACACTAGAGTCCAATACGGATGGGACTCCAGGTAGCTTGATGGACTCAACCTAGGTGGCGCCAAAGACTCTTTTTTGACCAGTCTTGGCACCATCTAAGGTGGTTTGAGAGGGACTCTAATCTGATTAGATCAGGTGATGACATCCCACCAATCATATTTAGATCTAGTTGCACAAAAGGCTGTGATTGGTCGGGATGATGTAGCACTGCATGGTGCAGGTAGGATCTATATAAACCCTTTTTGCACCAACTTTCAGAGAGCTAGCCTTTTGCCAACACCACAACCTCTCTCCCTCTCTTTCTCCATGCCATCTACTGGTCTTCTCTCTCCTCTCCATGCCCAAAAGTAGTTGGGCACGAGTTTGGTGCAATTCAGGAAATCGAAAGGTGACAGAAAAATAAGAAGGCAACCCTGCTAGAGGAGACAGCAGCACATCTTCAAAAGGAGTTTTGAAGATCTTCAAAATCAGATTTAGATCTAATTTTTGGAGAAAAGAAAGAGAAGGAGAAGATCTCCAGATTCTACCTAAGTGGATATCGGTAGAGGCCAGGCAATTGCATGACTACTTCCAGAACCTCAAGAAAGCAATAGGATCATCATAAGGTAATCAGATTATCCAAACAAGGTAACATTAATTTAGATTTAATTTAATTTAATTTTTTTATTTATCAGATTGTAAAATTAGGTCTAAAAAGTGTCAGATCTGATTTGGATCTAAGAGAAAATTTTTGAAATATACCTTTCGATCCAATCAAATTTGAACAAACCTAACCTGGAAAATCCGATTTTCTCTTCAGTCAAGACATAAAAGAGCCGTTAGAAGGGCCTCATCCTGTTACCTCATGTTTAAGAATCGAAGGCTTTCAATCCCTTATGAGGATCTTCATCCACATCAGAACGAGCTTCACCTCCTGCTTCTGACATGGTTGGCTATTATCCTTGTTAGAATGAAGTCCACCTGCTATTCCTAATAAAGTGCCGAGGCGTAAAATGATCATTGAAAGGACCTCTCCCTGTTATCTCTTATTTAAGAACTGAAGGCCTTCAATCTCCTATGCAAGTCTTCATCCATGTCTAAGCAAGATTCACCTCCTACTCCTAACGTGCTTAGCTATTACCTTTGTTAGGACAAGGGCCATCTCCTATTCCTAACAAGATTGTTGGGGCACAAAAAGATCATTGGAAGGGCCTCTCCCCGTTACCTCCTATTTAAGAATTAGAGGCCTTCAATCTCCCATGGGGATCTTCATCTACATTAGGATGAGGTTCATCTCCTATTCCTGACGTGGTTGGCTATTATCCTTATTAGGTTGAGGTCCATCTCCTATTCCTAACAAGATTACCGGGGTACAAAAAGGTCATTGAAAGGACCTCTCTCCATCACCTCTTGTTTAAGAACTGGAGGCCTTCAATCCCCCATGGAGTCTTCATCCACATCAAGATGATGTTTATCTCCTGTTCCTAATATGGTTAGCTATTACCTTATCAGGATAAGGTCCACCTCCTATTCCTAACAAGATTGTCAAGGTGCAAAAGGATTGTTGAAAGGGACTCTTCCCATTACCCCTATTTTAGAATCGGAGGCCTACAATCCCCCATGGACTCTTCATCCACATCAAGACAACATTTACCTTGTGTTTTTGACATGGTTAGCTATTACCCTTGTTAGGATGGAGTCCATCTTCTATTTCTAACAATGCTATCGGGGCACAAAAGGGCTGTTGAAAGGGCTTCTCCTCATTATCTCTTGTTTAAGAATCGAAGGCCTTCAACTTCATTTGAGAACGAAGTTTAGTTGAGTAATTTCATGCCATTGCACAATTTTGCACCAAAGATAATGATTTTAAAGTAAGAAAATTTTATTAAAATGAGGTTATTGATAATACATTCATAAATTTTTTGAGTTCTAGGGTTGCGAGAGTGTAGCCTGTTCAATCTTCTTCAGATAATAAACTTTCGATTGGACAATTTCCACAACCTCATGCGGGCCTTCCCAATTTAGGGTGAGCTTTTTTTTATTTGTGGCTGAGAGATGTCTGCTCATCATAGCACCAAGTCTCTAACCTTGAATACTTTGCTCCTGACTTAGAAATTATAATACCAAGCTACTTTCTACCTGTAGACTGTCATCTGAATTTGAGTTCTTTTCCACTATTCTTCTAATAGATCGAGGTTTGTCCAGAGGTCTTGTGAGTTATTCTATTCGTTGAAGCCTTCAACTCGTGCTGAGGAGAGTCCAAGCTTAATTGGTATAACCGCCTCAGTTTCAAAGGCCAAAGGAAATGGAGTTTACCTAATTGGTAATCTTTGGGTGGTTCTATAAGCCCAAAGCATATGATAGAGTTTATCCACCCATGTTCCTTTTGGTTGCTCAAGCCTTGTCTTTATCCCCTATGGTAGAGTTCTATTAGTAAACTCGATCTTGCCATTTGCCTGAGGATGAGCTACCGACGTAAAATGATGGAAGATATTCAAATCCTCATAAAACTCAGCAAACTTTACTCCCACAAACTGTTAGATGTGTGCCCTAGAAGCCAGATTGGCTGTCACTTATAATACACTTCTAAGGATATTTTTATAATTTTAACTATAAATTAATAAATAAATTATTTTTCTATCATAGTGTGTACTTAAAAGTATCTGTGATACATCCTTTGAGTTAATGATAATGATAATTCAAATTTTCAAGAGTTGAAAATTTAAGACATGAATTTTCATAATTAACTCATAAACTGCTTCTGACCGTAGAATCATCACAAGGATGGTGATCGATCTGAAAGATTGGTGTACATTCACTTTCTTAAGGGTGTGGAGATACTAGAATAAGAGTACAGATACTTGTTAGAGAATGAGGGCACTGAGCATGACCACCTCAAGTAGTCATAAGGAAGTCTATCTTCTCATTGATGACTGACTCGACACTGTAGTGGTGTGTATGATTCTTTGACTTAAGGTGTATCAATAGTTCATCTTAAGGATGGTATAGTTTGACTACATCATAAGTCGATCTCCTAGCCATTTGGAATTCTCAGGTGTATGTTGGCTATAGCATGTTCATTGTAGGAACTGGATTGCACCAATAAGAAGATCTATCTATCTCGGTAGATGAGGAGTAGCCCTATGATAATCATGAGATTGAGCCCTTTAGCCCATGGCAATGGTAGAGGAAAGATAATAGAAAGAGTTTCTATTAGGGTTTTATATTGGACTCGAATCAAATGATTAATTCATATGACGAATATTGGGTTTGACGAGTTCACCTTAACCCTAATCCTGTCGGGGCTCGAGATAGAAGAACCCAATCACATAGGTAACTACACTGAGAGGTTCACTTTTAGTTCTGATAGATTGCCATCATATACTGCTAGGTGTCACTGATGGATTTTGGAAGCAATTAGAATGATTTTGATGATCAATCATTCTAATTGTATGAATCAGAAAAGTTCTAATCCATCGAAAGGTATATCGATGATGTCGATGATGAAGATCATGACATATCTCATCACCATATAGAATTAAACTTAATTAGATCACACAAATAAGGGTTTGGATCTGGATGTCATCAATTGAGCTAACCCAGTTTGATTGATTTGGATTAGATCCATTCAGGTTCAAGGTAATCATGCTAGCACACGATTGAGCTTGACTTTCTCCTTCTGAAATCTTTCTGATTTATCACAATCAAGTCAAATTTGATTTGACTTATTCTTATATTTTGAATGGGTTTATTTTCATCTGACAAAAATAAGTCTAGGTCAGATTAATTATAGAAATTAAATCCATTCATAGTCAAATTGGACTAGGGTCAAAAGTTGACCTATTTAAGAGAATTGAGGATCACCTGATCAGATGCTTTTAAAAAATTCTTTAAAAATCATTTTTACCTAATTTTTAGATATGTGATAGAGAATGAACTATATATTGGGTGTATCAAATTTTGTAATTTTTGAAGGTATCTAGACTAAGTTATGATAGAGTTTAATTTGAATCAAACTCTTAAGGGAAGAGTCATAGGCGTAGTAGACTCTTCCTTATCTACTCATGCCGCCACCTTTTAGATTAATTTTTGGCATCAAAATTAGATTCGATCTGGGGATTTTCATATATATCAGGTCCAGTAGTCCCAATGGTCAGAAAAAGAGGTTTTTGGTCAAAGAGGGACTCTAACTTGGCACTATGCTTTTGTATAAGAACCCTTGCGCCAAGGCTCTTCACATAGAAATATTTTTCATACCCAAAGGCTACCATTCTAGATATCCCATGCACTCTCTATTCTCTCTCTCCCTCTCTTCTACATGTCTAAAAAGTTAGGCACAAATCTAAGAAGATGATCCAATCAAAGTGTGAAGAGTTCAGCATCTACGCGATGGTGTTTATGAGACGGACATGCTGCCTTTAAAAATTTTTTGAAGGACTTCCAAATTAGATTCAGATCTATTCTTTGGAGAAAAAAATTGCAAGAAGAATACATCTAGATCCTTTCTGAGTGGATACTAGTAGACGCTAGATGCTTGCATAGCTTCTTCCAGAACCTCAGGAAACATCAGGTTCATCGCAGGATAAGCAAATTACCCAAACAAGGTATGAAATTAAATCTGATTTAATTTTTATTTTAATTTTTAATATAAGATCATCATGATTAGATCTGATAACTCTTAGATCTAATCAAATTATTTAGAAATTTTTTAGAAAAATTCATCTTAAATCTGATCAAATCCGCATGATCCTACGGTGGAAAATAGGATTTTTCCTTCACAAATTGGCACCCATTATCGATGATTAAAGTTCAAGATAGGCCAAATATGCAAACTATAGACTTTTAGACAAAGTCCTATAGTTTAGCTTTAGTGATTTTGGCTAAAGGTTCAACTTTATTCCATTTGGTGAAACAGTCCACTACCATCAAAAGAAACTTCCGTTGTCCGGATGCCATAGAAAATGGCCCAAGTATATCCATTCCCCATTATGCAAATGGCCATGGTGTACTTAAAGGTGTAAGTTGGAAAGCTGGCTGTCTTTGAATATTGGAGTTCCTCTAGCATTAGTCACACCTTCTTACATAATCAATGGCATCTTGTTGCATGGTTGGCCATTAATATCCTTAATGGAGTAGTTTATAAGACAATGATCTAGCCCCAAGGTGATTTCCACACCCACCTTCATGAACTTTTCTTAGGCATAATTAGCTTCAAATGGTCAGAGACACTTAAGAAGTGGCAAAGAGCATGACCTCTTATACAATTTACCCTTATACAAGGCATAATGGGAGGCCTGATTCCTCAATTTTCGAGCTTCCTTGGGGTCTCTAGGGAGGTGCCATCTTTCAAATAAAGTATCAATGGATTAATCCAACTGGGCTCAAGATCTACTTGCATTACGATCTGGGTCTCCTATGAACTTGGATGCTGAAGAACTCGAAGAAAACCTTTTTGGGTAATTCATTTGGGGCCAAAGTAGCCAATTTAGATAAAAGGTTAGCTCTTGCATTTTCTACTCTAGAGATCTGTTGAATATCAAAACTATCAAAGATTGAGGTTAAGCTCCATACTTTGTCCAAATATTTCTTCATGCTTTCTTCCCAAGCTTCATAGCTGCTATTGACTTGTTCCACCATCAATTGAGAATCACTATAAACCTTAACATGATTTTTCCCAAATTCTTTTGCTACTTTTAATCCAGTAATCAGGGCTCCATATTCTACTCCATTATTATAGCAAAAAATTCAAAGTGTAGTGCATATTCAGTAATAACTCCTTCTAGATTGATAAGAATTAAGCCTGTGTCTGCTCCAGATGCATTAGATGAACCATCGACATACAAAGCCCAGAAATCTTTAAGGAGGTCAGCTTTCTCCTCAAAGGAGATCGGTTGCAAACTAAAAACACTAGCCTCCTGATGTTTAGGTTCGTTTTCTTTAGGGATAGTGCATTCCACCATGAAATCGATCAATATTTGGGCTTTAATAGATGGCCAAGGTTGAAAATTGATGTCAAATTTAGTGAGTTCAATTGTCCATTTTGCTATTCTTCCAGAAGTATCTAGCTAGTGAAGAACTACTTTAATAGGTTGATGAGTGAGCAGTATGATCGTATGTCCCTGAACTTTCTGACTTCAATTAACAAAGTATAGGTTAGCTTTTTCAATTTAGTATATCTTATTTTTGCATCCCTTAGAACTCAACTTATATAGTAAATTGGCTTCTGAATTTTTGTCTCTTCTTTTATTAGGACAACTTCAATGACAGTGGGAGATACAGCCAAGTACAAGAATAATTCTTCACCAAGTTCGGATTTGGCAAGGAGAGGAGGTGAGCTGAGGTAGTTTTTCAATTCCTCAAAGACTTCTTAACATTCAATAGTTCAATAGAAGTTCTTTTGTTGTTTGGGCACTTGGAAGAAGGACATGCAACATTCCACCGACCTCGAAATGAAGTAATTTAGAGCTTCAACCTTCCCTGATAGGTGTTGAACTTCTTTTATTATCCTTGAGGTAGTCACTTCTTAGATGACTTGGATCATCTCAAGCTTTGCTTCGACGTCGTGTCTCGACACCATGAATCTCAGAAACTTCTCTGAAGTTACTCCGAAAGCATATGTAGTTGAATTCAACTTCATCTTGTACTCCCAGAGAGTGTTGAAAGTCTCTTTCAGGTAGGCAATATGATTCATTGAAGATCAGCTTTTGACAAGCATGTCATCCATATAGACCTCCATATTGTGGTCGATTTACTTTCTAAAGATCTTATTCACCAGGTCTGATAAGTCGTACCTATATTTTTAAGTCTGAAGGGCGTGATCCTGTAATAATAAAGACCATGGTCAGTAATAAAAGTAGTTTTCTTCTCATCTTCTGATGCCATCCGAATTTGATTATAGCCAGAGAAGGCATCCATGAAAGTGAGGAGCTCATGGTTCGAAGTTGCATCCACTAGTTGATTAATTCTGGATAAGGGATAGCTTTCATCTTGTTGACAGCGGCTTTCATCTTTGGCTTTGCTTTCTTCTTCTTTCCTCCTTCCACCATTTACTTTTTTGCAGACTTTTTTTTCTTTTCATAAGACTTTCTTTTGGAAGAAATCCATTCCATAGCAAGAACTGAGCCTTTAGTACCTTTCATAGAAAGCTCAGCGGTGACCAGCATGTTCATTAATTCGGCCAAGGAATTTTGAAGTTTATGCATGTGGTAATTCAGGATGAATTGTCCATATGCATCAGTCAAGGATTGCAGAATAATATCATTTTGTAGATCCAAGTCTAACTTCACATCGAGCTTCTCAAGCTCTTCCATGTCCTTGATCATCATTAGACAGTGGTCTTGGACTGACTGCACATCACGCATCTTAGCCTTAAAAAATTATTTTATGACTTGATACTTGGCTGTACGACTCTGTTCACTAAACATCTCTTGCAGATGAGCCAACATTTGGGGAGCAGTCCCGATATCTTCATGTTGGCGCTGGAGCTCATCAGACATTGAGCCCAATATGTAATATCTGGCCTTATTATCTTCGTCTATCCATTTTTCTAGAGATGCTATCTATTCAGTGGATGGACAGACTAGTAAGGTGGGAGGGTCCTGGTCCAATACATGGGTTAACTTCTCGAAACCCAAAATGATTTTATAGTTCCTGAGCTAGTCTTTATAATTGGGTCCGGTCAGTCTATGTGTGTCCAGGATACGTGCCAATGGGTTGGAGGCAGATATTTTCCCATAGAGAGTCAAAAATTCTAGTTAGATACTGTAATTAAGACTTGACCAATTTGTTTAGGAATTTTATTTTTAAACAAATTAGCTTCCACTATTTTCTCAGATCCTTACACTTCCTCTATAGAGATTGAAAATCTTCAAGATTAATGATTTCTAGTGGGTGGTGTGGTCTCACCAACTGACTCATCACCTCACCTAATAGTTATTGGTGATGGGTTAGCTAACGAGTGAACAACTCTTGTTCAATGATTCTCTAATCATGGTGCACCCAAACTTGATCTCTAATTCATGAATCTCACCGTATCCAAAATATTGATCCACTCCTTAGTTAAGTCAGACCCACCATTTGTACAGACTAAATTCCTAATTGAGTCTCTCACCATATCCAAAATATTGAGCCCAACTCATCCTCCATCTCATAGCATCCAATGCCTAATAGACATGGTGCATCTTTCTGATGCAACTGAGCCACTGTATCCAATCGAGAACAATCAACCCCACGAAGGGCCCGCACATCTATAATGGTGGAAGACCTCAGACTTAATCTTTTCTTAGGGAGAATTGATTCAGGTCTCATTAAACTAGACTTGTCATAGTCATAACAATTATGACTAACCTAGTGGCATGGGTTAGCTCGGATTATTGACCACCTCAAATTAAAATTGGGTTAACAGATATGGCCAGGTAAGTGAGATCGGTGGAAGGGATATGCCATTAACTCGTACAAGAATGCATTCAGATCAAGTAGCTCCCAATTAAAAATCAATCGGTTGTATGTGCCAAACTTACCTTAGACACCAAATTATTGAGCCAGATCAATTGGATGAGCCTACAATCCAGACTCTAACCTCTGAGCCTAATTAGGTCTTGCTTGATCGTGACTCGATCTTGACCCAGACTTAATCCTATTAGGCTGGTCAATTTAAGCATTGTTGATCCCATCTAACCAACTCTTGATTTGGTTTGATCAATCGCTTAGACCTAATTAAGCTACCCAAGCCCGAACCCAGTATTATGAAAATATCTTAGATCTAAAATTCTTAATTTTAGATCTAATTAATATTTCATAATCTTAATTTTTAATTAAGTAGGATTTATAAACAAAATATGCATAATAAATCCTAGGGTTTCAGGATCTAGGGTTTTGCAGAAAGTAAGTTTTAGATTTCTGATTAAGGACGAACGCGCAGCATCCCTACTCATCATAAGAACATCCCATCGGATGGGAGGAGAGAGCCTTTAAATCCTTCTTTATTCTTATGATCGAACGGCCAAGAGGAATGCCTTAATCAGGAACATGTAATACTATAAAATAATTTTAGATCTATATCATATATTCATATACAAATTAGATCTAATCATGGCATATTTTGCATACATCTCATGTATCGAATCATCATATTTTCAGATCTAAATTATCTCATAATAATCAAAAAAAATAGATTTAAATTGATCTTATCAAAATAAACTCTAATCTAGACAACTATGTAGAACTATTCTACAACTAGTCTAGACATGCATCAATCATATCTCATATGATGTTTAAAATTAAATAATTTTATTTGCTATTTTTTAGATGTTACTATAATAATTATAATATTAAAAATAAGTAAATAAATAGATCTAAAATATTATTTAATCAAATTAAATTAAAAACATGCAAGACTATTCTCTAGAACTATTCTATTTTAGATCTAGTTATGCATATTTTCTAATCTTAGATCTAAATCATTTAATTTTAATTTTTTTCTGATTTTATTTCTGATCACATATCATGTGACATCTAAAATAACTTATTTTCTAATTAGAATAAATTTAAAATTAGATTTAAATACTTTTAGAACCTAGCTCTAATACCAGTTGAAGGAAAAATCCTGATTTTTCGAACTATGTTCGTTTAGATCTGATCGGATCAAGAGATATATTTCAAAAAAAAAAAATTTTTGATCTAAATTAGATCTAAGATATTTCAGATTTGATCTTTATTATTTTAATAATAAAAATAAAATATAGATAAATTAAATCATATTTAATTTACCTTGATGTAGGGTAATCCTATTATCCATTGATGATCCTGTATGCAGTGGAAGGTTCGGGATCTAACCACGCAAGTGTCTGACCTCTATCGGTATTCACTCAGATTGGATCTGGAGATCCACTTCTTCTCTATCATGTCATCAAAAATTAGATCTGGATCTGATCTGGAGGATCTTCAAAACTCCTTTCGAAGATCATCAATTATCCATTGCAGCAGCGCAGCCTTCAAGCTTTTTGTCGCCTTTCTCTCGTCTGGATTGCACCAACTTAGATCCAAATTTCTTTTGAACATGGAGAGGAGAGGGAGAAGTAGAACTTGGCATGGAGGAGGAAGAGGGAGGAAGCCTTGGGGCATGGAGAACTCTTTTCTCAGATTTCAGATACTTCCTTGAGTTGGGCGCAGGGTCTTATTTATAGACTATGCGCTATCCAACTCCTCTTCTTCCTAACCAATCACAACACTTTGTGTTATCAGATCTAAAGCTGATTGGTGGAAATAGAGTCCCTTGGATTCTTCCTTAGATGGCACCTAAGACCAGTCAAACTTGGTTCTTAGGAGAAGTCTAATCGGAATCCAAAAGGGAGATGGAGTCCCTATCCAACAGGGACTCCTAGGCGCCTCCAGCTTGGGCACACGCCAAGGGTGGCGTGCACCCTCCTTCTTGCTAGGTTCTAGTAGGGAGACAAGCTCCCACCAGCTCTCCAATAGATGCGTGACACGTGGACAGAAGTCAAAGTGTCAATGGTCAACATTCGACCTGTCAAGTTCAACTTTTGACCAAAGTCAAAGGATGAGAAATGGCTGGTGACCAAAAATGGTAGGTATTGTCTTACAAAATAAGACAACCCTTTTCTGACTTGGACTGGCTCCAGTCAGACCAAGTGAAGGCCTCTGATTGAGCACAAACTCCTTTGGCTCAGTAAGGACAACTATTTATGATAGTGAAAGAAGAACGTTAGGTTCAATCGAGTGCTAGCACGATTTTCTTGAACCTAATTGAATCTCATTCAGATCAATTGAACTAGATTAGTTTAATTGATGATCACTAGATTCAAATCCTTGTTTGTGTGACCCAGTTAGGTTCAGTTCTATATGGTAATGGGATATGTCATGATCTCTATCATCGACATCATCGAAACTCCTTTCGATGGATCAGAACTCTTCTGATTCGAACAGCTAGAATGATCGATCATCTAAATCATTCTAATTGCTCCCAAAATCCATCCAGTGACACCTAGCAGTATATGGTGGCAACCCATCAGAGCTGAATGCGAACCTCTTGGTGTAGCTACCTATGTGATTAAGTTCTTCTATCTTGAGCCCCGATCAGATTAGGGTTTAGGTGAACTCATCAAACCCTAGTCTCTGTCATATGATGTAATCATTCGATTCAAGTCCGATGTGAAAACCTAAATAGAAACTCTTTCTATTATTTCACTCTGCCATGGCCATGGGCTTCTGGACTTGATTCTCATGATCATCATAGGGCTGCTCCTCTACCACCGAGGTAGATAGATTCCTTCTTGATGCAATCCAGTTCCTACAATGAACATGCTATAGCCAACATACACCTCAGGATTTCATATGGCTAGGAGATCGAGTTATGGTGTAGTCAAACTATAACACCCTCAAGGTGAACTACCGATGCACCTCAGATCAAAGAACCAGACACACCACTGCAGCATCGAGTCAGTCATTGATGAGAAGGTAGACTTCCTAATGACTACTCGAGGTGGTCACGCTCAGTGCCCTCATTCTCTAATGAGTACCTGTACTCTCACTTCGGTGTCTCCACACCATAGACTCAAGACTCATCTACTAAAGAGAAGCGATTGTACACCAACCTTCTGGATCAATCACCATCCTCGTGATGATCCTATGGTCGGAAGCATTTTATGAGTTAATAATGATTATTCATGTCTTAAATTTTCAACTCTTGAAAATATGAATTATCATTACCATTAACTCAAAGGATGTATCACAGACACTAAATACACATATGTGATAGAAATAACCCATTTTTTTGATTTTAGTCAAAATTATAATTTTGCCCCTAGAAGTGTATTACAAGTGTCAGCCAATTCTGGCTTCTAGGACACATATATCTAACAATCTTCCACTTGTCCTAAAGTCAATTGGCTACAAGTCTAAGTCCCATCTTCTCAAGGTGGGCTTCGATCTTCTGCTGGCCCAACGGCTTTATAAGTGGGTCTGCCACATTATCTATGGAGTCGACTCTCTTGACCTCGACGTAACCCTTCTCGAGGTAATCGCAGATAAGGTGGTATCGCCGCTCAATATGCTTGAATTTCTGGTGAGACCTTGGCTCCTTAGCAAGGGCTATGGTGCCATTGTTGTCGTAGTATAGAGGAATGGCATCTGATGGCATTACTTCCAATTTCTGTAGCAAACTTCTTGTACCAGAATGCTTCCTTCGCAGCCTCTGATGCAGCGATATATTCTGCTTCCATGGTGGAATCTGCTATCATGGTTTGCTTGGAACTCTTTCAGCTGACAGCACCACCATTGCACACAAACAGACTCCCAGATGTCGACTTTCGATCATCTACATCGGACATAAAATCCGAGTCTGTATATCCCTGAACTTGGAGTTCTCCATTACCAAAGACCAACATCATATCCTTAGTTCTTCTCAAGTACTTAAGGATACATTTCATAGAAGTCCAGTGTTCTTCACCTGGATTTGACTGATATCTACTTGTGACACTCATAGCATGGGCTATATCAGGTCATGTACATAGCATGGCATACATGAGGCTCCCTATTGCAGAAGCATAAGGGATCTTGCTCATGCGTTCTATTTCCTCAGGTGTGCTAGGGCACATTTTCTTGGAAAGATGAATACCATGTCTGAAGGGTATTAATCCCCTCTTAGAGTTTTCCATACTAAACCTCTTTAGTACTTCCTCTATGTACATCTTCTGTGAAAGTCCTAGCATCCTATTTGGTCTATCCCTATAGACCTTAATTCCTAGAATAAAGGATGCTTCACCTAGGTCTTTCATGGAGAATTCTTTGGACAACCATATTTTGACTGTTGTCATCATGGGAATATCATTCCCAATAAGGAGGATGTCATCCACGTACAATACGAGGAAGACAACAGTGCTCCCACTGACCTTTTTGAAGACACACGGTTCCTCTTTGTTTTTGATGAAACCAAACTTTTTGATCACATCATTGAAATGAGTGTTCCAGCTCCAAGATGCTTGCTTAAGTCCATATATGGACCTTTGCAGCTTGCAAACCTTATAATCAGTATCACTGGATGTGAAACCTAGCGGCTGTTCCATATAGATATCTTCCTCAAGATATCCATTCAAGAATGCCATTTTCATGTCCATTTGCTATATTTCATAATCGAAATAGGCTGCAATGGCAAGCAATGTGCGGATGGATTTTAGCATAGCCACTGAGGAAAAGGTATCCTGATAGTCAATGCCTTCGCATTGACTATAACCTTTTGCCACTAGTCTAGCCTTGAATGTCTCCACATTCCCATCTGCACCAATCTTTCTCTTGAAGATCCATTTACATCCAATAGGTACTATACCTTCTAGTGGATCTACCAAGGTCCAGACTTGGTTTGAGTGCATCAAGTCAATTTCTGACTGCATTGCCTCTAGCCATTTCTCGGAGTCGATATCTGATATCGCCTCATTGTAGGTTTTGGGATCATCACCATGAGCACCATTACCTACGAGGAACATTTTCTCTACTTCCTCTAAAATAATACCTAAGTATCTTTCACGGGGATGGAAAACTCTTTCCGATCTATGAGGTGGAGGAGGTAGTATTTTTATTGGCTCAACCTGATTTGGTTCTAATTGATCCTTAGCTCATTGTACTTGTGAGACTTTCTCATCAAGCTTAATCTGCTTTTCCAATGCCGCTATCTTGAATAAATTATTTTTCAAGAAAGATGGCATGTTGACTCACAATCACATTATGGTCTTCTGGAATGTAGAAATAGTATCCTAATGACTCTTTAGGATATCCTATGAATCGAGCTCTGAAGGATCTAAACTCTAACTTGTCCGCTTATTGTCTTTTGACATGAGCTGGACAACCCCAAATTCTGAGATGACTCAGACTTGGTTTCTTACCGTGCCATATCTCATACGGTGTGGTAGGAACGGTCTTAGAGGAAACCCTATTCAATAGATAAATTAAAGTTAACAATGAATATCCCCAAAGAAAATTAGGGAGGTCTATGAAGCTCATCATGGATCGGACCATATCCAATAGAGTCTGATTTCTCCATTCTGAAATCCCGTTGAGTCAAGGTGTTCTTGGTGGAGTCCATTGAGTGACTATGCCATTTTTCTTAAGATAGTCTAGGAATTTTTGGCTAAGGTATTTACCTCCTCGATCTGATCAAAGAACCCTAATGGATTTTTCAATTTATTTTTCTACTTCATATCTGAATTCTTTGAACTTTTCAAAAGCTTCTGACTTGTGTCTCATAAGATACACATACCCATACCTAGATAGATCATCGGTAAAGGTAATGAAGTAGACAAAATTGCCTCTAGCCGGCACATCAAATGGGCTGCATACATCTGTATGTACTAGGGCAAGGAGATCTGTGGCCCTTTCCCCATGTCCAATAAAAGGGAGTTTAGTCATTTTGTCTTTAAGACAAGATTCACAAGTTGAATATGACTCGGAAGTCAACGGACTTAATAGCCCATTTTTCTTCAATTTGTTGATCCTATCTTCTGCTATATAACCTAATCTCAGGTGCCATAGATATTTATCGTTTGGACTATCCCTAGGTTGTTTGGCATTCACATTTTGCTCGATAGTTAGAATAGATACATCAATATGTAGCTGGTAAAGACCATTAATAAGGAAACTATTTGCAATTTTATTTCTTTCATAAAGAATGTTACAATGGTCCTTAAAGAAGATAATCACATAGCCTTCTAGTGCTAAGCATGAAATAGAAATCAAATTCTTGCTAGCTGCAGGCACATAATAATAGTCTTTCAAAACTTAGTCTAAATCAGATGGTAATTGATGAGGGTATGTTCCTACGACCACGGCAGCAATTTTTGCTCCATTACCGATGCGTAGGATCATGTCTCCATCCCTCAACCTTCCGCTATCCTTAAGACCCTGCATGGAAGTGCACAGATGAGCACTAGAACCAGAGTCAAGCACCCAATTGGATGTAGAAGAAATTGTAAGGTTAGACTCAATAATGAGCATACCTCCAGAAGGACCTTCCTTCTTGTTCTTCAGGGTGGCCAGGTAAGTAGGGCAATTTCGCTTCTAATGGCCATCGCTGTTGCAATGAAAACACTTTTCTTTGACAGTGGCTTTCATCTTCGGCTCTGCCTTCTTCTTCTTTCCTCCTTCCACCTTTTGCTTTTTTGCAGACTTCTTTTTCTTTTCATAAGACTTTCTTTTGGAAGAAGTCCATTCCATAGCAAGAACTGAGCCTTTAGAACCTTTCATAGAAAGCTCAGCAGTGACCAGCATGTTCATTAATTTGGCCAAGGAATTTTGAAGTTTATGCATGTGGTAATTCATGATGAATTGTCCATATGCATCAGTCAAGGATTGTAGAATAATATCGTTTTGCAAATCCAAGTCTAACTTCACACCGAGCTTCTCAAGCTCTTCCATGTCCTTGATCATCATTAGATAGTGATCTTGGACTGACTGCCCATCACGCATGTCAGCTTTAAAAATTATTTCATGACTTGATACTTGGCTGCGCAACTCTGTTCACCAAACATCTCTTGCAGGTGAGCCAACATTTGGTGAGCAGTCCCGATATCTTCATGTTGGCGCTGGAGCTCATCAAACATCGAGCCCAACATGTAATATCTGGCCTTATTATCTTCATCTATCCATTTTTCTCGAGATGCTCTCTGTTCAGTAGATGGATGGGCTGGTAAGGTAGGAGGGTCCTGGCCTAATACATGGGTTAACTTCTCAGAATTCAAAATGATTTTGTAGTTCCTGAGCCAGTCTTTATAATTAGGTCCGATCAGTCTATGTGTGTCCAGGATACGTGCCAATGGGTTGGACGCAGACATTTTTCTATAGAGAGTCAAAGATTCTAGTTAGATACTGTAATTATGACTTGACCAATTTATTTAGGGATTTTATTTTTAAACAAATTAGCTCCCACTATTTTCTCGGATCCCTACACTCCCTCTGTAGAGATGAGAAAATCTCCATGATTAATGATTTCTAGTGGGTGGTGCGGTCTCACCAACTGACTCATCACCTCACCTAACAGTTATTGGTGATGGGTTAGCCAATGAGTGAACAACTCTTGTTCAATGATTCTCTAATCATGGTGCACCCAAACTTGGTCTCTAATTCATGAATCTCACTGTATCCAAAATATTGATCCACTCCTTAGTTAAGTCAGACCCACCATTTGTACAGACTGAATTTCTAATTGAGTCTCTCACCGTATCCGAAATATTGAGCCCAACTCATCCTCCAGCCCATAGCATCCAATGCCTAATAGACATGGTTGCATCTTTTCGGTGCAACTGAGCCACTGTATCCAATCGAGAACAATCAACCTCGGGAAGGGCTCGCACATCTACAATGGTGGAAGACCTCAGACTTAATCTTTTCTTAGGAAGAATTGATTCAGATCTCATTAAACTAGACTTGTCATAGTCATAACAATTATGACTAACCTAGTGGCATGGGTTAGCTCGGATTATTGACCACCTCAAATCAGAACTGGGTTAATAGATATGGCCAGGTAAGTGAGATCGGTGGAAGGGATATGCCATTAACTCGTACAAGAATACATTCAGGTCGAGTAGCTTCCAATTAAAAATCAATCGGTCATATGTGCCAAACTTACCTTAGACACCAAATTGTTGAGCCAGAATCAATTGGGTTAGCCTAAAATCTAGACTCTAACCTCTAAGCCTAATTAGGTCTTGCTTGATCGTGACTCAATCTTGACCCAGACTTAATCCTATTAGGCTGGTTAATTTAAGCATTGTTTATCCCATCTAACCAACTCTTGATTTAGTTTGATCAACCGCTTAGACCTAATTGAGCTATCCAACCCCGAATCCAGTATTATGAATATGTCTTAGATCTAAAATTATCATTTTTAGATCTAATTAATATTCTATAATCTTAATTTTTAATTAAGTAGGGTTCATAAACAAAATATGCACAATAAATCCTAGGGTTCAGGATCTAGGGTTTTACAGAAAGTAAGTTTTGGATTTCTGATTAAGGATGAATGCACAGCATCCCTACACGTCATAAGAACATCCCATCGGATGAGAGGAGAGGGCCTTTAAACCTTTCTTCGTCTTATGACCGGACGGCCAAGAGGAATGCCTTAATCAGGGACATGTAATACTACAAAATAATTTTAGATCTATATCATATATCTCATATACAAATTAGATCTAATCATGTCATATTTTGCATACATCTCATGTATCGAATCATGCATATTTCCAGATCTAAATTATTTCATAATAATCTAAAAAAATAAATTTAAATTGACCTTATCAAAATAAACTCTAATCTAGACAACTATGTAGAACTATTCTACAACTAGTCTAGACATGCATCAATCATATCTCATATGATGTTTAAAATTAAATAATTTTATTTACTATTTTTTAGATGTTATTATAATAATTATAATATCAAAAAATAATAAATAAATAGATCTAAAAAATAATTTAATCAAATTAAATTGAAAACATGCAAGACTATTCTATAGAACTATTCTATTTTAGAACTAGTCATGCATATTTTCTAATCTTAGATCCAAATCATTTAATTTTAATTTTTTTTTTATTTCAGATCTGATCACATCTCATGTGACATCTAAAATCATTTATTTTCTAATTATAATAAATTTAAAATCAGATCTAAACACTTTTAGAATCTGGCTCTGATATCAGTTGAAGGAAAAATCCTGATTTCCTGGATCAAGTTCATTCAAATCTGATCGGATCGAGAGATATATTTTAAAAAAAAATTTTATTTGATCTAAATTAGGAATGTTTTAGATCTAATCTTTATTATACTAATAATAAAAATAAAATATAGATAAATTAAGTCATATTTAATTTATCTTGATGTAGGGCAATCCTATTATCCATTGATGATCCTGTATGCAGTGGAAGGTTCTGGATCTAGCCATGCAAGTGCCTAGCCTCTACCAGTATTCACTCAAACTAGATCTAGATATCCTCTTCTTCTCTATCACATCTCCAAAAATCAAATCTAGATCTTATCTGCAGAATCTTCAAAACTCCTTTTGAAGATCAGTAGTTGTCCTTTGCAGCAGCGCAGTCTTCTAGCTTTTTGTTGCCTTTCTTTCTTCTAGATTGCACCAGCTTAGATCCAAATTTCTTTTGGATGTGGAGAGGAGAGGGAGAAGTAGAACTTGGCATGGAGGAGGAAGAAGGAGGAAGCCTTGGGGCATGGAGAACTCTTTTCTCAGATTTTAGATACTTCCTTGAGTTGGGCGCAGGGTCTTATTTATAGACTATGCGTGATCCAACTCCTCTTCTTCCCAACCAATCACAACCCTTTGTGAAATCAGATCTAAATTTGATTGGTGGAAATAGAGTCCCTTGGATTCCTCCTTAGATGGCACCTATGACCAGTCAAACTTGGTTCTTAGGAGAAGTCTAATCGGAATCCAAAAGGAAGATGGAGTCCCTATCCAACAGGGACTCCTGGGCACCTCCTGCTTGGGCACATGCCAAGGGTTGCGTGCACCCTTCTCCTTGCTAGTTTCTAGTAGGGGGACAGGCCCCCACCAGCTCTCCAATAGGTGCATGACATGTAGACAGAAGTCAAAGTATCAGTGGTCAACATTTGACCAGTCGAAGTTTAACTTTTGACCAAAGTCAAAGGACGAGAAATGGCAGGTGACCAAAAATTATAGGTATTGTCTTACAAAATAAGACAACCCTTTTTTGACATGGATCAGCTCCAGTCAGACCAAGTGAAGGCCTCTGATTGAGCACAAAATCCTTTGGCTCAGTAAGGATAACTATTTATGATAGTAAAAGAAGAACGTTAGGTTCAATCGAGTGCTAGCATGATTTTCTTGAACCTAATTGAATCTCATTCAGATCAATTGAACTGGATCAGTTCAATTGATGATCACCAGATTCAAACCCTTGTTTGTGTGACCAGTTAGGTTCAGTTCTATATGGTAATGGGATATGTCATGATCTCTATCATCGACATCATCGAAACTCCTTTCAATGGATCAGAACTCTTCTGATTCGAACAGCTAGAATGATCGATCATCTAAATCATTCTAATTGCTCCCAAAATCCACCAGTGACACCTAGCAGTATATGGTGGCAACCCATCAGAGCTGAATGCGAACCTCTTGGTGCAGCTACCTGTGTGATTAAGTTCTTTTATCTTGAGCTCCGATCAGATTAGGGTTTAGGTGAACTCGTCAAACCCTAGTCTCTATCATATGATGTAATCATTCAATTCAAGTTCGATGTGAAAACCTAAATAGAAACTCTTTCTATTATTTCACTCTGCCATGGCCATGGGCTTCTGGACTTGATTCTCATGATCATCATAGGGCTGCTCCTCTACCACCGAGGTAGATAGATTCCTTCTTGATGCAATCCAATTCCTATAATGAACATGCTATAGCCAACATACACCTCAGGATTCCATATGGCTAGGAGATCGAGTTATGGTGTAGTCAAACTATAACACCCTCAAGGTGAACTTGCACCTCAGGTCAAAGAACCAGACATACTACTGCAGTATCGAGTCAGTCATTGACGAGAAGGTAGACTTCCTAATGACTACTCGAGGTGGTCACGCTCAGTGCCCTCGTTCTCTAACGAGTACCTGTACTCTCGCTCCGGTGTCTCCACACCATAGACTCAAGACTCATCTACTAAAGAAAAGCGATTGTACACCAATCTTCCAGATCAATCACCATCCTCGTGATGATCCTATGGTCGGGAGCATTTTATGAGTTAATAATGATTATTCATGTCTTAAATTTTCAACTCTTAAAAATATGAATTATCATTACCATTAACTCAAAGGATATATCACAGACACTAAATACACATATGTGATAGGAAATAACCTATTTTATTGATTTTAGTCAAAATTATAATTTTGCCCCTAGAAGTGTATTACAAGTGTCAGTCAATTCTGGCTTCTAGGACACATATATCTAACAAAATCTAGGAAAAGCATCCTTCATTCTTAGAATCAAAGTCTATAGAGATAGACCCAATAGAATGCTAGGTGTTTCATAGAAGAAGTATATAGAGGAGGTGCTAAAGAGGTTTAGCATGAAAAACTCCAAGAGGGGTTTGGTATCCTTCAGACATGTCATTCATCTCTCCAAGAAGATGTGTCCTAGCACACCTGAGGAGATAGAATGCATGAGCAAGATCTCTTATGCTTCTGCAATAGGAAGTCTCATGTATGCCATGTTATATACATGACCTAATATAGCCCATGCTGTGAGTGTCACAACAAGATATCAATCAAATTTAGATAAAGAACATTGGACTTCTGTGAAATGTATCCTTAAATACTTAAGAAGAACTAAGGATATGTTCTTGATTTTTGATAATGGAGATGTTAGGTATATGTGCCCTAGAAGCCAGAATTGGCTGACACTTGTAATACACTTCTAGGGGCAAAATTATAATTTTGACTAAAATAAATAAAATGGATTATTTTCTATCACATATGTGTATTTAGTGTCTGTGATACATCCTTTGAGTTAATGGTAATGATAATTCATATTTTCAAGAGTTGAAAATTTAAGACATGAATAATCATTATTAACTCATAAAATGCTTCCGACCATAGGATCATCATGAGGATGGTGATTGATCCGAAAGATTGGTATATAATCGCTTCTCCTTAGTAGATGAGTCTTGAGTCTACGGTGTGGAGACATCAGAGCGAGAGTACAGGTACTCGTTAGAGAACGAGGGCACTGAGCGTGACCACCTCGAGTAGTCATTAGGAAGTCTACCTTCTCGTCAATGACTGACTCGATGCTGTAGTGGTGTGTCTGGTTCTTTGACCTGAGATGCATCGGCAGTTCACCTTGAGGGTGTTATAGTTTGACTATACCATAACTCGGTCTCCTAGCCATATGGAACCCTGAGGTGTATGTTGGCTATAGCATGTTCATTGCAGAAACTGGATAGCATCAAGATGGAATCTATCTACCTCGGTGGTAGAGGAGCAGCCCAATGATGATCATGAGAATCAAGTTCAGAAGTCCATGGCCATGGTAGAGTGAAATAATAGAAAGAGTTTCTATTTAGGTTTTCACATCGGACTTAAATCGAATGATTACATCATATGATAGAGACTAGGGTTTGACGAGTTCACCTTAACCCTAATTTGATCGGGGCTCAAGATAGAAGAACTTAATCACACTGGTAGCTGCACCAAGAGGTTTGCATTCAGCTCTGATGGGTTGCCACCATATACTACTAGGTGTCGCTGGTGGATTTTGGGAGCAATTAGAATGATTTAGATGATCGATCATTCTAGCTGTTCGAATTAGAAGACTTCTGATCCATCGAAAAAAAAGTTTCAATGATGTCGATGATAGAGATCATGACATATCCCGTTACCATACAGAACTAAACCAAACTAGATCACACAAACAAGAGTTTGAATCTAGTGATCATCAATTGAACTAATCCAGTTCAATTGATCTGAATGAGATTCAATTAGGTTCAAGGAAATTGTGCTAGCACTCGATTGAACCTAACGTTCTTCTTTTACTATCATAAATAGTTGTCCTTACTGAGCCAAAGAACTTTGTGTTCATTTCGAGGCCTTCACTTGGTCTGATTGGAGCCTGTCCAGGTTAGAGAAGGGTTGTCTTATTTTGTAAGATAATACCTGCCATTTTTTGTCACCTGCCATTTCTCATCTTTTGACATTGGTCAAAAGTTGACCTTTGACTGGTCAAACATTGACCATTGATACTTTAACTTCTGTCCACGTATTACGCACCTATTGGTAAGCTGGTGGAGGCCTGTCCCCCTATCAGAACTTGGCAAGGAGGAGGGCGCATGCCACCCTTGGCGTGTGCCCAAGCTGGAGGCACCCAGGAGTCCCTGTTGGATAGGGACTCCATCTTCTTTTTGGATTTCGATTAGAGTTCTCCTAAGAATCAAGTTTGACTGGTCTTAGGTCACCATCTAAGGAGGAATCCAAGGGACTCTATTTCCACCAATCAGATTTAGATCTGATTTTACAAAGGGTTGTGATTGGTTGGGAAGAAGAGGAGTTGGATCATGCTTAGTCTATAAATAAGACCCTGCGCCCAACTCAAAGAGTAATTGAGATTTCCACGCCCCAAGGCTGCCTCTCCTCTCCTCCTCCACACCAAAGCATCTTCTCCCTCTCCTCTCCACGTCCAAAAGTGTTTTGGGTTCTTGGTTGGTGCAATCCAGATAGAGAAAGCGACCTTGAAAGCTAGAGGTTGCGGCTGCTGCAAAGGACAACTGCTGATCTCGAAAGAGTTTTTGAAGATCCTCTAGATCAGATCCAATATTATTTTTGGAAGTGATAGAAAGGAAGAGGATCTCTAGATCTAGCCTGGAGGTGGATATCGATAGAGGGCTAGGCCACTTGCGTGGCTAGATCCAGAACCTTTCGCTGCTTACAGGATTCATCAATGGTAATAGGATTTACCACTTCAAGATAAATTAAATTTGATTTAATTTTTATCTTAAATTTATTTTAAGTTACTGAAAATAAATAACGAATTAGATCTGAAACATTTCAAATTTGATTTGGATTAAAGAAAAAAAATTTTGAAATATATCTCTTGATCGGATCAGATCTGAACAAACTTGGTCCAGAAAATCAGGATTTTTCTTCAACTGGTATCAGAGCCAAGGTTCTAAAAGTGTTTAGTTCTAATTTCTTAAAATTATTATAATTACAAAATAAGGATTTTAGATGTCACATGAGATGTAATCAGATCTTAAATCAAAAAAAATTTTAAAATTACAATGATTTGGATTATAAGATTTAGAAATATGCATGACATAAGTTCTAAGGAATTAGTTCTATAGAATAGTCTTGTATGTTTTCACATTAATTTGATTAAATCATCATTTTAGATCTATTTACTTTTCTATTTTCTTAATATTATAATTATCATATGACATACTGAAAAGTAGCAAAATAAAAAATTATTTAATTTCTAACATCATATGCAAGATCATGATTGATGCATGTCGTAGACTAGTTGTAGAAATGTTCTCTACTATGTTGTCTAGTTAGAGTTTATTTTTGATAAGGATCAATTTAAATCTAATTTTTTAGATTATTAATGAGATAATTTAGATTTAAAAAATAGCATGATTTGATACATGACGAATGTATGCAAAATATGCCAGTATAGATCTAATTTGTATATTGAGATATATGATATAGAATCTAAAATTATTTTGTAGTATTACGTGTTTTCTGATATTAAGGCGTTCCTCTTAGCCTGTTCAGTCATCAGAATGAGAGAAGGGCTTTAAAGGCCCTCTCCTTCCATCGATGGTGTTCTTATGACGTGTAGGTGCCTCCATATTCGTCCTTAATTAGAAATCCAAAAACTTACTTTCTGGAACAAAACCCTAGAGTTCTAAAACCTAGGATTTATTGTGCATATCTTTAATTTATGAAAACCCTACTTAATTAAGATAATATAGTTAGAATTAAATTAGGTCCTAAATTAAGAATTTTAGACTCTAAGACAGTACTTATAATACTGGGTTCGGGCTTGCGGTACCTCAATTAGGTCTAAGCGGTTATACACCTGATCGAACACCGAATAACGAGTTGGTAGATGCGCTCCATCAACAATGCTTAAATTGTAAACTCAGCCTAATAGGATTAAGTCTGGGTCAAGGATCGAAGTTACACACTATCAAACAAGACCCTATTAGGCTCAGACGGTTAGAGTCCTAGATTGCTAGCTAATTCAAATTGGTTCTAGCTCAACAATTTTGGCGTGCTCAACGGTAAGTTTGGCACATACGACCAACTTGCCATTTTTAATTTGGGAGCTACTCGATTTGAATGCTTCTTGTGCGAGTAATGACAGTATCCCTCTCCACCGATCTCACTTCCTGGCCATCTCTATATAACCCCAGTTCTGATTTGAGGTTTGTCGAATCGATCCGAGCAACCACAACACTAGGTTAGTCATAATTGTAATATATAACCTATGACAAATCTAGATTAATGAGACCTGAATGCAATTGTCTCTCTAAGAAAAGAATTAGTTTGACGGTCTTTCACCATTTAGATGTGTGGGCCCCTTCCTAGAATTGATTGTTCCTCAGCCTGGATAGCAGTGCTACAGTTGCATCGGAAGATCAACCGATGTCCTATTAAGGCATTGGAATGTATGGACTGCCGAGGATGAGAAAATTAGCTGGCTCTAATATTTTGGATACGGTCGATAGAGACTCAATAGAAATCCAATCTATGCAAATGGTGGGTCCTGACTTAACTAAGGGTGGATCAATATTTTGGATACGTGGAGATTCATGAATTAGAGACCAAGTTTGGGTGCACCATGATTAGAGATCATTGACAAGAGTTGTTCACGTCAATTGGTTAACCCAATCATCAATAACTATTAGGGTGCAGTGATGAGTCAGTTGGTGAGACCGACCAACCCACTAGAAATGCGATTAATCGTTGAAGATTTTCGCCATCAATGTAATAGAGGGAGGTGTAGGGATCTGAAAAAATAGTGAGAGCTAATTTGTTTTGAAAAATAAAATTTTTAAATAAATTGGGTCAAGTCATAATTACAGTATCTAACTAGAATCTTTGACTCTCTATACGAAAAATCTGCGTCCAAATCACATTGGCACGGTATCCTGGACACACATAGACTGACATGACCCAATTATATAGATTGGCTAAGGAACTACAAATCATTTTTGGTTTTCCGAAAGTTAACTATATGTATTAGGACCAGGACATCCCACCATTACAGCTCGTCCATACCACTAAACAGAGGAGCATCTCTGGGAAATGGATAGACGAAGATAATAAGGCAGATATTACATGTTGGTGCTCGAATGTCTGATGAGCTCCAGCGCCAACATGAAGAATATCGGGACTGCTCGCCAATGTTGGCTCACTGTAAGAGATGTTTGATGAGATCGAGTCGTGCAGCCGAAGTATCCAAATCATAAAACAATTTTTAAGGCTAAGATTCGATGTGGGCAGTCAGTCCCAACGATCACTATCTGATGATGATCAGGACACGGAAGAGCTTGAGAAGCTCGGTGTGAAGTTAGCTTGGATCTGCAGATATGATATTATTCTGCAATCCTTGCGATTGATGCATAAGGGCAATTCATCATGATTACCACATGCATAAACTTCAAAATTCCTTTGGTCCATAATTTAATGAATTATGCTGGTTGTTAATATATGTCGCTAGAAGCCAGAAATTGGCTGACGACTTTGTATATACCTTCTAGGGGAAAATTCTAATTTTGACTAATAATCAATAAAATGAGGGTTATTTCTATCACATATTGGTATTATATAGTGTTGGTGATACATCCTTTTGAGTTAATGGTAATGATAATTCATTTTTTAAGGAGTTAAAATTGTAAGACATGAATATCATTATTAACTCATAAAAGCTCTCGCATTGATCATCATCGAAGGATGGTGATTGATTAGTCTGGAAAGGTTGGTGTATAATCGCTTCTCTTTTATAGAATTGAGTCTTATGAGTCTAAGGTGTGGAGAACACTGGAGAGCAAGAGTAAGTAATACCGTTAGATAAATGAGTGGTACTGAGCGTGATCAACCGTCGAGTAGTCATTAGGGAAGCTCTACGTTCGTTGGTCAATGATGACTCAGAGTATCTCGAAGTGGTATCTGGTTCTTTGACTAGAGGTGCATAAGTGAGTTCACACTTGGGGAATGTTATAATTTGACTAACCATCACTCGTATCCCTAGCCATTGATATGCCTGAGGTGTATGTTGGTATAGCATGTATTAATTGAGGAATGGAATGGCAATTCAAGATGGAACTTTACTACGTGTGGTGACGAGAGCAGTGCCTATGGAGATTCATAGAATTCAAGTCCAGAATTATTGCCATGGCAGGGTGAAAAATAGAAAGATTTCTTGCTATTTAGCGTTTCACAATTCGAACTTAAGAATTAGATATGATTCCATCATAATGATGAGAGAAGGTTTGTCGAGTTCACCTGACCCTAATCTGATCGAGGCTCAAGATAAAGCAACTTATCCACAGGTAGCTGCACCAAGAGGTTCGCATTCAGCTCTGATGGGTTGGCCACCATAGTACTCTAAAAAGAGTCGCTGGTGGATTTTTGGGAAGCAATTAGACATGATTTAGATGTATCGACTTCATTCATGCTGTGTCGACTTATCAGAAGAGTTCTGGAGTCCGATCGAGAAGGAGTTTTCGGATGATGTCGGATGATAGGAGATCATTGACATATCCAATTACCATATAGAACTAAATCTGAACTGGTGATCAGCACAAATAAGGAGTTTTGATATCTGGGTAGATCAATTCAGATTAACTAATCTAGTTCATATTGATCATGTTAATGAAGATTAATATAGGGTTCAACTGAATCATGTGCGCTATTGCATACTACCGATTTTCTATCCTATTACGTTCTATCGTTTACCTTCATAAAGTTGGCCACTAGAATAGAAGTTTTGTGCTCATTAAGAAGTCTTCACTTTGGGTCTGACTAGGAGCCTTGATCCAAGGTCAAAAAGATTTGTCTTATTTGTAATAACATACTCAATTATTTGGGTCACCTGCCAATTTCTCCGCCTTTGGACTTTGGTTAAAAGTTGACCTTTGTTGGTCAAATATTGCCATTGACACTTTTGACTTTTGTCCTATGTATCATGCACCTATTGAAGAGCTGGTGGGGGCTTTATCCCCCCTGCCAGAACCTGGCAAGGAGGAGGGCGGTCACGCACCCTTGGCGTGCCAAGCTGAGGAGGGCCCAGGAGTCCCTGTTGGATAGGGACTCTATCTTCTTTTTGGCTTCCAATTAGAGTTCTCCTAAGAACTAATTTTGAAACTGATCTTAGGCACCCTCTAAGGAGGAATGAGCCAGGAGACTCTATTCCCATTAATCAGATTTTTAGATCTGATTTACAAAGGGTTGTGATTGGTTTTGAAAGAAGAGGAATTGGATCAACGCTTAGTCATAAATAAGACCCTAAACGCCCAACTCAAAGAGTATCTCAATTCTCCATGCCCCAAGGCTGCTTTCCCTCTCCTCCTCCATGCCAAACCCACCTTCTCCCTCTCCTCTCCATGTTCAAAAGGAGTTTTGGACCTTGGTTTGGTGGCGATCCAAACGAGAGAAAGGGCGACTGAAGAGCTAGAAGGTTGCACTACTGCAAAGGACGACTGCTGATCTTCGAAAGGTATTTTTGAAGATCCTCCTAGATTTAGATCCAGATTAATTTTTTAGAGATGTGATAGAAAAGAAGGAATCTTTGGATCTAGCCCATGTGGATATCGGTTAGAATGGCCCAGGCACCTTGCGTGGTTAGATCAGAACCTTTCGCTGCTCACGAGGATCATCATCGGGGTAATGGTCAGGATTTACCCACTTTAAGGTTAAATTAAATTATAATTTAATTTATCTATATTTTATTTTAATTATTAAAATAATAGAGAATCAAATCTTAAATATATGTAGAATTAATCTTGATGCAAGCGAGAAGAAAAATTTGAAATATATCTCTCTTGATCTTGGAGGCATCTGAATCTGTATCACCTTGGTGCCGAAAATTAGGATTTTCTCTTCAACTAGTATCAGAGCTAAAGGTTTAGAAGTATTTAGATCTATTTTTAAATTTATTCTAAATAGAAAACTAAGTGATTTCAAATGTCTATATGTAAGATGTGATCAGATCTAAAATTAGAAAGAAAATTAAATTAAATGATTTGATTCTACAATTAGAAAATATGATGAACTGGTCTAAAATAGAATAGTTCTATAGAAGTAGTCTTATATGTTCTTAATTTAATTTGATTAAATCATATCTTTAGGATCTATTTATTTAGTTGATTTTTAATAATTTAATAATGGTTTATGATAACATGCAAAAATCATAAATAAATTATTTAATTTTAAACATCACCTATGGAGCTATGATTGATGATGTCTAGACTAGTTGTTAGAAATAGTTCTACATAAAGTAATCTAGATTAAGAATTTATTTTGATAAGATTAATTTAAATCTAATTTTTTAGTTATTATAGAATAATTTAGATCTGAAAATATGCATGAATTCGATACATGAGATGTATAAAAATATGCTGATGTATTAGGTATCTAAATTTGTGTGGATTATGAGATATATAGATATAGATCTATAACTATTTTGAGTAATTGGCATGTTCCTGATTAAGGCGTTCCTCTTGGCCGTTCCGGTTCATAAAAATGAACATGGATTTAAAGGCCCTCTCCTCCAATCCGATGTGGGGCATTCTTAATGTTGATATATTGTTTTAATTTTGATGTTATATATTTAGCGTTAATAATTTGAAAAATTGAAAACGTATAGGGATGCTGCGCGTTGTCTTAATTAGAAATCCAAGAACTTACTTTCTGCAAAAACATTAGTTCCTGATAACCTAGGATTTTATTGTGCATATTTTATTTATGAACCCTTACTTAATTAAAATTAAGATTATGAAATGTTTATTCAGATCTAAAATTGAGAATTTTAGATCTAAGACATATTCATAATACTAAGGTTCAGGCATTGGGTAGCCTCAGTTAGGTCTAGAGCGGTTGATAAATCGAATCAAGAGTTGTAAGATGGGATCAACAATGCTTAAATTGATAGTCAATAGGATTAAGTCTAGGTCAAGATCGAGCACTGATAAAGCAGACCTAATTAGGCTCAGAGGTTATAGTCCCTGGATTTATAGGCTAACCCAATTGGCTTTGACTCAATATTTTGGGTGTCTAAGGTAAGTTTGGCATATACGACTTGACTGATTTTTATTTGGAAAGCTACTCGATCTGAAATCGCATTCTTTGTATGAGTTAATGGCATATTCCTTCCATCGGGTCTCAACTTATTGGCCATATCTGTTGACACAGTTCTGATCTGAGGTGGTCAATAGGTATCTGAGCAACCATGCCACTAGGTTTAGTCATAATTGTTATGAATATGACAAGTCTTAGTTTAAATAAAGACCTAAATCATTCTCCCTAAGAAAAGATTAAGTCTGAGGTCTTCCACGCATTGTGATGTGTGGGCCTTCCGCGGGGTGATTATTCTCAGCAAGATACAGTGGCTGCAGTTGCATCGAAAAGATGCAACCATGTTATTTAGGCATTAAGGATGCTATGGGCTGGAGGTTATGATTAGTTGGGCTCATATTCTGGATACAGTGAGAGACTCAATTAGAAAATCTAGTCTACTCAAATGGTGGGTCTGACTTAAACTAAGGAGTGGAATCAATATTTTGGATATGGTGAGATTTGTGAATTAAGAGACGCAAGTTTTGGGTGCACCATGGATTAGAGAATCATTGATAAGAGTTGTTCACCTCATTGGCTAACCCATCACCAATAACTGTTAGGTGAGGTTGATGAGTTAGTTGGTGAGAACCGCACCACCCACTAAGAAATTATTAATCGTGGAGATTTTCGCCATCTCTACAGAGGGAGTGTAGGGATTCAGAGAAAATAGTGGGAGCTAAATTTTATTTAAAATAAATTTTTTTTAAACAATTGGCAAGGTCGTAATTATTAGTAATCTAACTAGAATCTTTAATGCTCTATAGAAAATGTCCTGCATCCAATCCAATTAGCATATCCTGGACAGCGCCTGATCGGACCTAATTATAAAGATTGGCTCAGAAACTTACAAAATTATTTGGATTTCGACAAAGTTAACAATGTATTTGGAATCAGGACCCTCCCCATCTTACCAGCCCATCCATTCACTTGAATAGAGAGCATCTCTGAAAAAATGGGATAGACGAAGATAATAAGGACAGATATTACATGTTGGGTCGGATGTCTGATGAGCTCCAGTGCCAAACTGAAGATATCGAGACTGCTCGCCAAATGTTTGGCCTACCTGCAGGAAGATGTTTGGTGATAGAGTCGCGCAAGCCAGTTTATCAAGGTCACGAAATGACTTTTTAAAGGCTAAGATGCCATGATGGGTAGTCAGTCAAGATCACTGTCCGATGATGATCAAGGACATCGAGAGCTTGAGAAGCTGCAGTATGAGTTTGGACTTGGAATCTGGTCAGAACGATGTTTATTTTGCAATCCTTTGAACTGATGCATATGGGTAATTCATAGATAGAATTACCACATGCATAAACTTCAAAATTCCTTGGCTGAAATAATGAACATGCTGGTCCACCGCTGAGCTTTCTATGAAAGGTTCTAAAGACTCAGTTCTTGCTATGGACATGGACTCTTCCAAAAGAAAGTACTTATGGAAAGAAAAGAAGTCTGTGAAAGCAGAAGGTTGGAGGAACACAGAAAAACGAAGAAGGCAAGCCGAAGAAAAGGCCGATGTCAAAGAAAAGTATTTTCATTGGCAACAGCGACGGCCATGTGAAAGTGGAACTGCCTACTTACCTGGCCACCCTAGAATAAAAGGAACGTCCTTTTTGGAGGTATGCTCGTTATTCGAGCAAAAACAGTGAATGCCAAACGACCTAGGGAATAGTCAAACGATAGATATCTACGGCACCTTAAGATTAGGTCATATAGCGAAGATAGGATCAACAAATTGGAAAAAAAATGGGCTATTGGTCCATTAGACTTTTCGAGTCATATCCAACTTTGATTCTTATCTCCAAGGCAAAATGACCAAAACTTCCTTTTGTAGGACATGGGGAGAGGGCACAAC